>JACJUY010004685.1:48863-68480 GCA_014220935.1 Platorchestia sp. MABIK
CATTTTTTTTGATATTTTTTTCGTTTCGAGAACAGAAACAGACGTTTATAACAGACTCACACATTATGTGAATCAAAGGAATCGAATCCAGACTTTTAACTAGGCTTGATAAAATTTAGTTCAGTGCATTAAATCGAGCCTTCCATTTGTGTGTTACTACTTCCCAGTTCCTCACTAGCTATTAAACTAGCTTACCCAAATAATTTCAATTATTTCAGTGGAGAAATTGTGTGTACATTACCTCCAAATCATTGACTCTTACTGTTAGTATGTAAACTCTTCACGGGCGTCAAGTTCACGTGAACCAGGGGTTTGAGTTCCTCCGAGTGTGGGGTAAGGAATGAACATTGCTGTTTTTACCAACACAAACTGCTCAAGCAGCGAAAGACATTCCACTTTTCTTATCATGTGCGAAGTACACAAACATCTAGTTCTGGAATAAAATTTTTCGTAAACAACAACACTTATTGAAATGATTTGCTAATATTTTATAAATTTCCGAGGCCGTAGGATGATGTACGTGAATTCAACAGCTGCACCCAAACAGATTCATGACGGCATGAATGGAGTGTTCGTATAATCTCTCACACTAGCTTTCCTCCTCGTGGTATGAGAAATGTCTTCGACAAGAGTATTATCAATATTTTTTTGAAAATTCCATGTACTGACAACACTGACAAATAATTTTATGGCTATGCATTAGATTTTATTTTTTCAGTGTGTTCCTAAAAACAACGAAAAACACCATTAATGAGAGTGAAGCTCGCAAGTAAGTGCTACTGTTAAACCTGCAGACGGGTCAAGAAGTTGACGTAGAATTAATGCACTCGGGGCTCATGCATATGACAATCTCATTTGAATGAGAAGTTGCATTGACTTCCCTTTTATTTTATTTCATTTACTGTTGGGTGCATTACAGTGATTGTACGCCTTAAAAAAACAAAATCTATTTATCTTTTAGCATTAATGCCTCAACTGACCTAGTATCAGCGTATCACTCTGTTGATGGTATGATTTTTACAAAAAACTGCTTATTGAATGAGTGTATTTTTTGAAAAGAATTCTTCTCAACCTCTCAAAGCCTAGTCAATAATCTATAAAAAAATAAGTCAGTGGTGGTTTCCATGCAGGGATTTCAAGGCAACATAACAAACTCCATTTTTTGGGACATTTTGTGTGGAAGTAGTGTAGATGTTTCATACGTCGTAAACTCAAACTAGTGCTTGTTGCTAAACTTAAGGTTTAGTAAGAATAACCGATACTGTACTCCAAAGTTAGCAAAGAAATGCCGATCATTGGCGCATGAACATATCTGGCCCTCAAAGTCTGAAAATATCTTCAAATAGTCATTTGTACTAGCTTCAACAAAAGATTATAACTAAGACTGCTCCTGTACGAGGAAAATTTTATAGTGAATATTTCTGGCGGCTGCCACCAATACCAGGATACAAAACATTTGCAATATTTTTCTCTTTCGAAGTCGGTCACTAACAGTAAATTTTCCACTCGTGCACTCACACTCGTCTTGGAGGTCGCAGAATCAACACCTGAGAATTTCACGACTGCTGACTGCTAAAGCCACACCGGAGCTTAGGAACAGCCGTCGGTTCAAACGTACGTGTTCGGTGGCATAAAAAGGTAATTTATTTACTCTTCCTCTCATTCTCGTATAAAATAGCGCTATGCCGGTAGTTTTGAGTAGTAAGCTCTGGTAAATTACTCATTTAGATTCTTGCGCAACCAATTCTGAGCTATATGTATGCCAGAATCGTTCAACTTTGATGACTAGCCTCCTGTTCACTCATCAATTAAGTATGAAATTATGTTCGCTGACGATCCTTCACCGGTATTCTGAAATCAAATATTAACCATTGGCATGCCTCTAGGAAGGATTCAGCAGTCAATAATTACTCCTGATGTCCGCATATTAGCGACACCTATGATAGCTCAACATTTTATAGATGTTGGACGCCTGAATGTTAAAATCGTCGTTAAGAGCCGGTCAATAATTAATCCAGAACTGACAGAAACGAAGCATGGCACTGACGCAGGGATAGGAAAGAGTCCAAACTTTAGGTTAATTTATTTCATTGATTAAATAAATGACTGGTTTTCCATACCGCGAATGGGCTGGAAGACGGGAGAGCTGGGACACCAGCACGTCCATATAGCGCCCCTCCAGCACCGTGCCACGATCACTGTCACGGGAGAACAAATATTTAGTTATAAGAAAATAGCGTCGATAACGACTGCTCATAAATTTGTGAATTAGAATATTGGTTGAGTATAAATTTAACTCACGCCGCAAAATTTGACGGGTCAGAAAGACCACGTAAGTAATTGAAGAATAGCGACGTGAGAATTAGGTATTGGGTGAAAAACGAGTCTTGCAGAAAATATTGCAGGGATAGAGAGTTCAGCTTAAGTAGTTATTTTTAATCGCTAGGATTAGCTGTAATCAGACTAATTCAAGTGGTGGTAAATTTGCTAAATCCCACATTAATTATAGTAAATAAATATTAAGACATGAATTTCAGTACTCTAAACCTAGAACACGATATGTAATTATTAGAAATTTGCTGTAACAATTGCCGTATTAATGTAAAGTAAGAATTAAATTGGCTTGCGGCAACGTTACACAAGAATTGATCTCCCATTTTATTTAAGGCAAGTAAGGCAGGTTCTTTAGAACTGCAACAGACGTCACTACGTAAAAATGTGGCGCTAACCATTACGTTGACTCGCATCAGTTAAGCAGCCGAACTCGAGAGGCGAAGCAGGAGCAGAAGCGAAGTGCAGGGAGGCAGAAGGTCGGCAGAGATGGCTAGCCGATCATGGCACCGTCAATTTAGGCCCTTTCGATGAAGGAGAGCGATGACGAGCTAGAGACAGTAGCCACGACACCGGCCGCACTCAGAAGCAGATCAGATGCTGCAGGCTTAATACAAATGAAGAGAAGTACAGCTGGTCAAGTGCGGTGGAAGGCTGATAGGCCAAGACGCTGATGCTATGGCAAAGACTGCAGAGGTTGCTTATTCTTTGGTGTATGCGAGAAGAAAACTTTACTGTACAGTACACCGAATGGTTGCGCGTTTCATTTAAATTAATTTTTAGTGACGTTTTAATTAAATTATCATGGGAGTTACTTACGTTAAAAATGGTTGCCAAAAAGAATTCGAAGAAAAGCTTCAGTTTTTCTACAAGAACTGACACTTTTCTCCATAATTTTGGTTATTCGCAATTCGAAAATTCTTAAAATGAATTCTTGATTTTGTTCATTCAAGCTGTAATTTTGAGATTCCTCGAACGGAAGCAAAGTATGCTCAAGTGTACTAGAAGGTTTCACTCCCACACGTACGTCGGGTTCGCACAACACCGGTTATTTAGACCAGTGGTTCCCAAACTGGGGTCCCCGTGCCCTTGGGGTCCCTGAGAAGGCCTAAGGGGTCCGCGACACAATGGAAAAATATCAACTCCAGAAAAAATGATATAAAAATGTACAAAACTGATTCTCAATCATTACAGTATGTAGGTGGTCTCTATACTTTGGTGTGCAAGCAGCCAGCACTTCTCTATTACATTGACAGTACTGAAAACCAAGCACAGAGCATGCCTAGAGGTGACGTGAGTTTGGCACTAACGTCAAGCCCCGCATTGGTCAATTGTGTAGGAGCCATCACGCCCATTCATCCCACTAATAAGAAATGTTTGATAGCTTTTGTGTTTAATTCTGTCCTTTTTTATGAAGGTATTTTTTTTGTTATCTGTGGTAATGGTACATACTGTAATGAGTGTAATCACCTCTCTATTGTGGCTGTTTCTACAAATTTTACTTTAAAATTGAATTTAAAAAAAAAACAATTTTTGAAAATATTTGAAATGCTTATTTTTGTTCTATTTTGTGTAAGAATATGCAAATAGCAAATTCACTGCATTATAACGATGCAATTGGTATCTTGGTACCGTATGGTAATAACTTTTGATTGGCTGGGGGTCCTCGGATGGGACTTCAATATCTGAGGGGTCCTTGGCACGGTAAAGTTTGGGAATCTCTGGTTTAGACCATCTCACGCTGACATCTGGCCGTTCGACTCAACAACCACCGCACACCCAAAAACCAGAATTTTGAGTTCAATTGCTAGCAAATTCAACGAATGGTCTTTTTTGATGGCAGGTATTAAAGAAAGTATGTATGTCGCTGGAACAATAATATTATTGTTTAATTTTTAATTTCTCTTTCGGATTCCAGGATAGCAAAATAGAAATCAAATTTGTCGATTAGCAATTTGACCTACCACTGTCTACAGTAGTGTTGTGGCAAACGCATTCCCAAGAAGAATTTTTGAAATGGTTGGGATGGTTAGATGATAAAGACTATTAAGTTCGACGGCCGAAAGTAAATTTCAAATGAATTTTCAAAAATCGAGAGATGAGGAGGAAGTTATAAGAATAGAGTTGCTCGAAACAGGTGGAGGAAAATATTGATTCCTGAACACCTTTTGAGAGCTGTCCGTGCTCTAGCGCAAATTTGTCGGAAAGTGAGCAACTCAAATTAGGAGTGATTCATTTCAGTTGTGTTTAGTTCAATGTAAATTTACTTTATATCATATATCACTGATGGAGAATATATTTTTCATTATTAACATTTAATATTTTTTATTTCTCTCTCAATCCCTGCGAACGTTTCTAATTTGCCAGTTTTCGCACAATTTTACTGCTCTGGCTGGATTGACTATTTCTTTCAGGTTGCTTCTTGACTGAACAGATTACTTCGATTCTAGTATATTTCTCAGTGATGATTGACTTACTTCCTAAAACCATTTTTGGTGAAGTAAACATGTAGAATTTGTTTCATTTTGGGTTAAATATTATGATTTGATATCATCCTCAGGGTTAATTTCCTTTGCTATTTTTATTGTGATCTGACTTGAGTCAAATACTACTAATCTCTATATGAAACTTTCAAAGTATCATAGATTTTGTGAATTCACTGCCAACTAGAAGATGTTAACATGGCATCGGAGGTTTGCATGAATGCATGATGATCAAGAGTTGTGTGCAAGAAATGATGACGGCTTGCATTATTTAGCATTTCTTTCGCGCCGAAGCAGAAAATGAAAGTTCAAAAGAAGCAACCTACCCCTGATATCGCGGCGAGGGCGACTGAGGGACCGCCTGAACTATTTCAGTGCGATTGCAGTCACGAACAGCTGGTTGGTGAAAATAATGGGGATAATTTCTTCAATACCTTGACGATCACTTTCCTTTGGCTACGACGCTGTAGGCTGTTTTTGTTACTGTTATTCGAAGGTGCGCTCAGATATTACACTGAAAATTTGACCTTTAATGATGCTCGTGTGCACAATTTCTACAATTCTCGTTACTCATTTCATACGCAACAAAACATGTCATGACTTTGCAAAACTAATTCAAAAAATTTTCAGGTAATTCAACCGAGAAAATTTTGAGCGAACATTCTAGTCTGAGAAAAGTGCTGGGCTAGAGATGTTCAGAATGATTAGTTTTGGACAAGAATTTACACGATCCATGCAAGGAGTCGATGAAAGAAATTCGTGTTTTGGAAAAGAATTGTTTCGCAGTTCACAGACTTGCACGGTGATCAGAAGTAATTTGCACGCACATTTCCCACTCGGCAAAAGTTTTCTCTAGCTGCCTTTCTTTATTCCGGTGTGTCATGATGAGGCAACTGGCCTGATCATGCGGAAATATTCTGACATTTTCGTATTTTCTAAATGTTAGTTTGCAATTCTGTTGCTAAGGAGATATTGCTTGTTTAAAATCAACGTCGTGCGTGGTATGCTGATAAGACATTGAATAGAAATAGCTGAAGCAGAATGAAACTGAATGTTGGTTCATCTATAATCTAACGCTTATTCTGATAAGGCTTGTCTGATGTTGACCTTCGCATTACTTAATGTTTCCTTACTGTAATGCTAGAAAACGGGTTTACAACAGCAAAAAATCTCAAAATTAGATTACGATCCCAAAAATCACAGGGTTCTTCTGAGATAATGAAGAGGATTTCTTTCGATCAAGAAATGCTTTTCGTCTTCATTCTTTGAAATTTCAAGTTAGCTTCAAGACCAGGAAGCTATGTTAACAATAAATGCTTGAAATTAGGAATAAAATTTAATCCTGAGGAAAACGAGCGCCTTAATGAGGAGTTGTTATAAATGTTTGTGGTGAACCTCCCAATATAAAAATAATGTTGCAAATCTTTATAACTCATATGACAGTTATTTCAAAAAGTAATGCGAACCTCTCTTTGAAATGTAGACAGCATCAATGTTACAAATGCTGCATTGCTGTTCTTCCAGAAGATTTCAACACTCATAATTAACTTATTTCCCCTTTTACAGACAGCTTCTATACTGGCACCACTACAAAAACTTCGGAGAAGATCGAGTTAAACGTTGAAGTTTAGAGGCTTTCTCTATTGTTTTCTATCGCTGCAAGATTGCATATGTGCGCTCTCACTAAGATTGCGATGACGCAATGGCAACCCATTACGCTCCTCGTCTTCTGGGTACTTCATCCCAGTGTAGAATTAAATTCAGCCACTTTTGAGAAGGTATGCTTCATAATTTCTCACGAATGTTTCTTCCATATATTTACCAATCTTTTTTCATTTAATTTCGAGTTTGCACGAGTAAGAGTCTCTTTCTTTGATTCATAATTTTGACTTCGCTCTTACTAATTCAGGAGCTCGCTTTAAATTTTTTTAACAGACTTTGAAAAAAACCCGGTTATTGATACAGCACTTTGATATTGTGTGAAGCAAGTACCTGTAAGACGAATGTAATGTCAATTTAAGGTCAAGTTTGTATTAATGCATTTCACCCTGAATCTATCTAGAGAATTTATAGATAGACAAGTATGACGACTACCAATTCAGAATTACTTTTTCTGAAAGCAATGAAATAAAAATGCATAATGGAGTGAACTGTTTGTCTCAGTCATATGATTGGCGATGCTTTGCACATACCAAGAACGTGGGACAAAGATAGATCGTACATCACAGACAAGGTTTGCATCGGGTCTAACAAAAGGATAAGTACACCAACAGAAAATCGTTTATGCTATAAACAACGAAGAATTAAGAAAGTAAGGCTAATAACAAAAAAATTACAAATCCACATTTGTCGGGGATCCTACATAGTATTATTGAGAGCTACCTGGCACCCATTCACTGCTACAACTATTACGAGTATATTTTACTTGTCAATCGAGATGATGAACTTAGCGGGCGTTTGTATATTTTTGAAAAATTTGCAAAAAATATAACTGAAACGAGATTTCCATGCAGATTTTCTTCGTGTTCAAATTTTTCATTTAAGCCAACTGATAAGGTTTTGAATGGTGCGGTAAATTTTACCGTCTTGCTCGTGGTAGAATCAAGCATTAATGTCGAAAAAATTACAAGCTTTCGCAAGCATCAATCTTCTCACTTTGATTGAATGGCGCTGCACGAAAAGTGTTGTACTAACAGAAACTTTAAACAGTCATTATTATTTTATTTAAGTATATTTTTCCATGGTTCCTCAATATACTGTATATAAGGCTAAGCTCGCTACTCACTAAAAACAAGCCAGACATCCTATCTTCAAGCTAGTGAGTTATTACAATAATGCGATCGTAACGAAAAGTGAGAAAATTAAGGGAAACTTCATTTCCACCCAACTACATGCAAATGGTGTGGCGGACGAGGAAGGTTTTCTTGAAAAAGGAATATTGAATTAATTATTATGAAGTTTCACCATTTTACATTCAACTGTTGAGTCTTATTATGCACATTAAAACAATATATTTTCCCGCTAACTGTATGGTAAAGACCAGGGTTGAAGAGGCGGAGGAGTAAATTTTAGACTCCGATTACTCCTTTTCAAAATTTTGCAACTCAACACCGATTTCACCAATTCACAATTTTGCCGCTCCAACTCCAGTTTTTCCACAATTTTTCCAATTAATATTTTGCTTCTTAATGTTTGCAGGTGGTGCAATCTGAACATATTTTTTAAGTTCTTTATTTAGAAACGAAATTTAAATTGAAACAGTGTGTTGAAATAAAGGTTTATTACCTATATATTAATACGCTTAAATCTAAGTTCGTGGGTAACGCTCTCATCCGAGTTTGCGGTATCATGGGTACCGAATTTCTCAGTGTTCCATAAAAAGCTCGCCTTTACATGCATTGATACGTTCGACATTTTTTCAGGATAGGAAAGGTTAAATTAGGTTAGGGTAGGATACTTATCTTGTCATGTTTTAATTTAATAATTTTAGTTTTTACAATTTTTATAGATGTATGTTTTTCCTTTCTTTGTTTTTTCATTTATATTGTTATTATTTTATTTTTTTTCATCTCTAGCGTTTTTTGTATTTTTACTTTAATTTTTTTATTTCTGGGGTTTTAATTGTTAATTTTTCATTGTTTTTCATTATTTTTTATTTGCATTGTTCATTTTTATTTTTTTTCATTTTCTGTTTATTCATTTTTTAATTATCTCTTTCTACAATTTTTTTCCTTCTCTTCATTTTTTTTCTTTTATTAATATTCGTCATTTTTTACTCTTTTCGTTTTTTATTTGTTTATTTTTTTCACTTCAAATTTTTTTATATGTTCAAATTTTTAATTTTTCAAATTCTTTCATAAATTGTATTTTTATTTCATTTATTTTTATTATTTTCCCTTTCTTCGATTTTTAATATTTTATTTTTAAACTTTGCATTGCATAAAAATTTGATTTCAAATTAGAGTAATTATTTCAGGAATCTTTCCATATCAAAGAATGCCTGTAAAATACATTTCTTTCATACTTAACTTTATATGCTTGGAAGTGAGTTAATTATTGAAATCGTGTAATCTACACGGATTTCTGGTCATTATTACGAAGGCGCCGTGACTAGGTGTGTCGTGTCCACGAAGTTACTATGTATAAGGGAACAAGCAGAATGGATAGGATAGTTGATATATGTTAGGTTCCATGGGTTAGGTTAGAACATGTTATGTTAGAATCTCTTAGGTAATGTTTATCAAATGTTTCACGGGTCCACCTAGCTTAAATCAATGACATTGGTTAGGTTAGGTTAGGATAGGTTAGGTCAGGATAGGTTAGCATAGGTTACGTAATGTTAACGACATTTTATTCACGGGTCAACGATTTTTTATGTTTGACATATTATCAGGAAAGCTTCGGTTAGCATAGGTTAGGTTAGTATATGTTCCGTTTGGATGAGTTAGGTTAGAATACGTTATGTTAGAATTTCTTAGGTAATGTTGACCAATTTTTTTCATGAGTCCACCTAGCCTAACGAAGACATTGGTTAAAATTGCGTCAGGGTAGGATAGACTAGGATAGATTTGGTTAGCATAGGTTAGGACAAGTTAGGTTAGAATATGTTATGTTAAAATTTGTAAAGTAATGTTGACCGAATTTTTTCACGGGTCCACCTAGCTTATTGATGACATTGTCCGTGGTATTTTCACGGGTCCTGCTATTATTATTACAAGTGCACACGTGCTGGTCGGCATTAATCGGAAGAGTTTCATCATTTCTTT
Source organism: Platorchestia sp. MABIK (assembly GCA_014220935.1). Lineage (NCBI taxonomy): Eukaryota > Metazoa > Arthropoda > Malacostraca > Amphipoda > Talitridae > Platorchestia > Platorchestia sp. MABIK. Next base: position 58,444 of record JACJUY010004685.1, read on the forward strand.
CTTGAGTTAAATTCGCTTGTGCAAGTCGATGCTGTTCGGCATTAGTCTGAAGAATTTCACCCCTTCTTTCTTGAGTTTAATCTCTCGTGTCACTCGATGTTGTCATGCGCTATGACGAAGAATTTCCTCGCTTCTTTCATGTGTTAAGCTCTCTTTAGCTACTCGGTGTTGCTCTGCATTATTCCGTAGAATTTCCAAACGCCGGTCAAGGGTCAATTTAGCTCTAGCTTTTCGTTGGCGAGCAACATTGCTTCGTCTTGCCATTTCGCGTCGTTCATCCGATCGTCTTCGATGTTTTTCTTTCTGTCGGAGTCTTGCTACTTCTCTCTTACGGTTGGGTATGTTTCTATCCATGGTGGCCTCTTTTGCCAGGATTTTTATTCTGAAATGTCGTCTATTATCTCTTCGACGCTTTTCAAGAAAATCACAATTTCGAAAACAATAACTCAAGTTCCAAAATCTTGGGCCTTATACTAAGTGGTAGCCAGGTTACAGGTCCAACGAATTTAAAACATTTCTATTCTCATTATCAATTAAAACTGTCAAAGCAACATGATGAATTTCAATAGAGAAAGCTCCAAAGAAAATTTCTATTTGTAAAAATAAGCCGATTGCGTAATCTGGAAACCATAATGCAAGTGAAAGGGAATTGAATCGTCACAGAAAAATAATGCAATAGAATATATTGTTGTATTTCTTAAGCTTTATCCTTGTTGCTATCAGAGCTATCGATTAGAAGAGGGGGTCACACGGACGGACGGTCGGACGGACGCGGCTCTTATTATTACAGTGATATACATTTATATATTACAGACACGTGCCCTCTGGGTAGACATAAATATTACAGACAATTGCCCTCCGAGTAGGCAAAGTAGGCAGTGCTACCCTGAGAAGTATAGATCAGCATCAGCAATTTCTTTCTGTGACTAAAGATATCCAACGAAATTATGCCAGTTGATCTAAATACTATGCTCGATTTGCCAAACATTTTGATATATTTGTAGCTAAGGTAGGCATGATTTGCACTGCCTTTCATTCTCTGTAACTACACTACACAGAGTGATAATGCAGAACAGGTGCCACGTCATTGCTCAACACCGTGTTATATTACAGCTATAATACGCAAATTTCGTTCCGCTTTCGTCTCAGCGGGCCTGACGTTTCTGGTACGTTTTGTTTACGAATAAAAGTCACTTTTTACTTCTTTGTATGTAGTTTAATACTTTTTTTCATTCCCTTCTAACTTTTTACTATGTACGAGTAAATGACGTTTTCTTATTTTACTAAACGCTCATTTTCTTTTCATTTTGTATATTTGGTGCAATTTCGAACATTTTCTGCAAGATAATTATTTTGGATTATCGCATAAAATGAACAATCATTGCAGTTGAGGCAGTGCATTGCTCTCAATTACAACATGTGGGTGACTAAGTGATGTTTTTCTGGTGTTTTTTTTATTACTCTGGTGCTCGTTTACATTGTATTTTAATTTTTTCCTATACTTCAATATCGATAATGATGATCTTAAAACGTTTCCAAATCTTTATGAAGAAGAAATAAATTGTTTAATGCTGAAAAGCTGATGCTATTTCAGCTTTAAAATATGAAAATATAATTATAAAACTGTTCATATTAACGTGTGCTCACTTAAAACTGGGGAGTGAGCACAAGATAAAAAAAGCATGAAGATGATATAGTGAAAGACAATATAACTCTAAAAGAACCAAACAACATTTAAGGTATGACATTAGAAATGTGCAGAAATTTCCATTGTTGAGACATATTAACTTGATTCATAGACTAGAAAGTAAGCAAAACAAAGAGATCAATATGAAGTACATAAGTACTATGTAATGCTGAAAAAATGAACTAGTATTCCAGTTATTACCATTAGATTAAGCTTTTTAGATTTCCATTATAATAGTACTGACATAATCTGAAGACTAGAAGTCTTTAGGTATCAGAACATAGTTTAAGGTTTTGGCAAAGACTAGTCATTATTAATACAGGGTGTCCATAAAGTTATGGTGCAATTTGAAATTACTGTTGCTCTGAAACTATTTGTGCAAGATAGAAACAATCGGTAAACTGAATTACAAAATTTACTGTATCTACAGTAGTTTGCGCGTGGTTCGTTGATCTTTTGTCAAAAAATAATTTGTATAATATTAAGGTTTTAAATTTTTTCTATCAAAACAACTTATCACCCATGGTTTCAACGGAAGAGGTGACCTATTTTCATGGCTTTCACGTGCCCCAGATTTGACTCCTTTCGATTATTTTTTAGGGCATGTGAAAACAAGAGTGTACGCAACTAGACGTCGTTCATCGAAAGACTTGAAAGGTAAAATGACTTCTGTGCTCTCAGACATTACTGCTGACCAACGGGCAAATCTTTTTAATGAACTTAAAAATCGTGTTACCCTACCCATAGCTAATGATGACGGACTTGTAGAAACTTAAGAAGGCTGCAATAAATAGATTTTAAATCTTAATTTTTGCTACCGTTACCTTTTACAGATTTTTTCCATCACGTATAGTTTTAAAGCTACATTAATTTCAAATTGCACCACGACTTCATGAACCTTCTGCATATCATGACCTAAAGACTAAAAATCTTCATGATCACAACATAGCTTTAGGTTTCTGTAAAGGCTAGTCATTATCAAGCAATACATCATAGCATAACTTAAAGCCAGAAAATATCGTTGTAGGGAACCACTTGTATAGAGTATAGACACATCAAAAGCGTACAGAGGTGACACTTTAGATGTAAGTACAATGTATTACATTAGCTGTGCTGCCCTGTAACTAACTTTCAACGCATTGGTTACTAGTTTCTACTTCCTGTATATTTATTGAAGAGGTAATAAACGAAGCAGAAATTAACAGAATGGATTGACGATGCTTTCAATGACTGATTCCTACTTTTTAACTGTAAAAAATGTATTATCACTCTTGTTCGAAAATTATATTTCGAACTCGTATGTATCATATAACACATGTATATGCGAACCCACAACTACTAGATCTCAATGACAGTACTAGGTTATATACGGTGTTTCGTGCTTTGAAAAAAACAACAACAACATTGCACGTATTTTTTAGCTTTTTTAGCAAAGTAAGTTATCTCTGTTTTTTCTACTTTCGATTTTAAACTATTATAAATACATTTTAGCAAAAATTAGAGTTAAAGGCGCCAAAAAATGGCAACTCTGACCTCGACTCCACCACATCCCAATGAACGACTCCTACTCCACTACATTTGGAAAAACGACTCCGACCCCACCCTAAAACATGCGACTCCGGCGATTCCGACTCCCGACTCCTACTCCGCAACCCTGGTAAAGGCACATGTCACGTACTGTAAATTTTACTGCTTGCTTACTGGGCATATCCGTCCCTACTTCCTCCCTGCAAACTGGTTACTATTACACTTCTACTTCCCTGCTTGAGTGTAGAACGAAAAGACTTTGATATCATCTAATGCTGCGACCATACTTTGGAGATCGTTATATCTCTTGACATAGTCCCTTAATGTAGCATATTCACGATGAAATCCTGGTCTCTCCACAGCTTTTGCATTTGCCTACAATAGCTGAAGATTTCCCAGTGATGTCTTTCACTGCACCTTCGACCACATTCGGCGTACGCCTGACTTGTGGAGGACTGTGTTCTCGCCTCGAAGTTTGCACAATCTTCTGCTACAAAGGTGAGCTCTGTTTCTAATGGCCGTCTAATGGGGAGGTGAAGGATAATAAAATTAAATTGTTTTGAACGTTGTAATTTTAATTTTCGACAAAACCATGTTCATCATAAGTTACTCAGAGGTCAAATAAACATTTGTGAAAAAAAATCGAGGATTTTCAGTTTACAAAGGCTTTTCATCGAGAGAAAAAGGTAGTTTGCGAATCATTTCGGCAAGGTCATCAGTCACACAAAACAGAGTTCTAGAATACAATCATAACTAGTATTATGCACAGGCAATATTCATTCTTTATGTGATTTTTGGAGACAGAAAACTACACCTCCACAAAGGAAAGAGAAGTACTACACTGCTTCTGGGGACAGAAGAACTGCACAGCTACAAAGGAAACACTCAAAAGGAGGTGTACAAATTGTGACCGATACCCGGAGCTATTCTCTAGAATTGCCTCGTATAATGCCTCATAAAATAAATACTTTTTTGATCACCTACTGTACAGTTTATTGCTTGCTTACTGGGCATATCCATCGCTACTCACTCCCTGCAAACTGGTTATCAGGACTGATTGTATTGTATTGGATTTATATTTATAGATATTCAGTCGAAGGTATTTTTTGTGCGTAAACAAAAAAATGAAGCAATCGAAAGAACAATGGCCTTTTGTTTAAGGAGTTCATTTCAGAACACTTTTCTTGATTGAAGTACAGCAGTTTTTTTTACAAACAACTTTGTCATTGTCGATGACTTAGGTCCACTACACCTTTTTCCCTTCAAATAAATCCAAGTCAAGTTCAAAATAGTTAAACCCAAGTTGAGTTAAGAATTGACCTAATCACTCGTTAATTTGAGCTTTTTGTGTTAAATGTGTATCAATTAGAAGTGGTGAGCACGACAACAAGTTTTGTTTTCCTAAGGAATTCATAAAATTTCCGCCGTTGTTGCAATCTAAAGACAAGTTGTCGTAAAATGTGCCAAGTACCCAGCGTCAGGAGGCAAAGTGTGATTCGGATTTTTGACAGGCGTAAAATATACAAGCTAATTTTAAAAACTTCGTATTATACTTTTCATTAAAGTTGTTTTAAAATTCTACATTTATGGTAGTATGTATCCATTCAAAAATATATGTTCAAAAGGTAATTTTATGTTACACATACACATAGTGGTAATGAAATGAAATAAATTGTAACTTGTTTCTACGAAAATCGTTTGGACGGGCGAAAAAAGGACTTCGTTGCTATATTTATTTTTCGAAATTTAATCTACAAATCGTCCAATGGTAACCTTACGTAGTTGCAGGTATTTAAGATTTCATATATGTGATAAAGTGGAATTTCACGCATATAAATCTGTATTTGAGTGGAGATAAATCCTCGATTATACTATGTGTAACATAAAATTGGCTTTTGAACATAAATATTTGAATAGATACATACTACCATTAATGTACAGTTTTAAAACAACTTCAATTGGTAGTATAACCAGATGTTTTTATAACTGACATGTTTCTTTTACTCCTCTCAAAGATCTGAATCACACTCTGCCTCCTGATGCTGGATACTAGTACATTCTACGACAGCTTGTCTTTAGATTGCAACACTGGCGGAAATTTGATGTGTTCCTTACTGAAAGGAAAAACGATTATTTTGCTCATTACATCCAAAAGATACATGTTTAACCCGAAAATGATCAAACTAACGAGTAATGATGTCAATTCTTAACTCAACTTAGGGTTGGATTAATTTGAATTTGACTTGGATTAATTTGAACTTGACTTGGATTAAATTGAACTTGACTTGGGTTAATTTAAAGTGAAAACTGTGAAGTTTAGATGTATAAATTGTAAGTTGAACAAAATTATGCGGATCTATTGCACACGTGAACAAATTTTGGGCTAAGCACTCGCAATGTCTGAACATAAGTGAAGCAGTGCAAAACTGGATAAATTGAATGACTGCACAGCGATGGTCTCGTATCACATTATATGTTGGTGAAGAAATAGGTCGTCAGAAGAAAGTTTGGAGCGAGTAATAAGTTGCACAAAGCCGCGCAGAAAGCAAAGTGTCGGTGGTTATTCTGAGAGTAAATTGATGTTTTCTTTTGGTGCAAGGTAAAAAATAAGATGTGCTCTTGCGAATGGAAGTCTTGTGTCGAGGATACATCTTAAAAATGTTTCGAGTACAGATCAAAAGTGACTGATATGTGTGTTCTATGCCATTCACGCTTTGTTTATTCGAGTATTAGTCGTGCGATGGTGTAAAAAATTTCAACTCAAACTGACTCGTTTTTAGGAAGTGTGATATCTCAGTGACAATATTGATAATAGTACCCCTACAAAACGCGTTTAAATTCTTTCGGTGTTCTGAAGTCTTTAATTTTGAAAATCTTCTTTTATTATTTTTGAATTCTTCTCTCTTAAGAGACCTATATATGCGTCATGCTGCCTGCCATTCAGATTAAGAGGCTGCCGCGATAAAAACGAAACTCATTCTCCAGTCGCAGATTTTCAATCATGTCCTTTAGCGTGTAGAAACGATTGTATTGCGAAAAGTTATGAATAACTACTACTTAGTGAAATGTATTGTTAAGTTGCTGTACCTGGAAGTCATACTGATTTGTTTTATTCTAACTCAATTATGACTGCCCAAAGATGTAAACAGTGGTCTTAAATTTACTATGCCTCACAAAACAAACGAAGACGAGCTAAATATTTGATACTTCACAAATTACTCACCAGTCGATGATATGATAAAAATCTTTGTGCTGAAGATTAAGAACAATGGTAAAATTACGGAGATTGATTGATGCTGTTCATTGTGATGGTATCTCGCACGTCAAAATTTTCTCGTTTTAAATATATTCAAGTGCATTGATTTAAAACTGAATAAATACTTGGACATACATACAAGAATGGATTCGTAATAAAATTTTGAAATAAAGATGTTGTCACCAAGAGATAGAACCACATTTCACAAAGTTTTTTCTTAAATTACTTGCCTCCAAAGCTACAGAGCTATGCACGATTTGTGTGTGTTAACAATCATCTTTTTTTCTTTCAGTAGCAGATTTTTTGATAACAGATCTTTTGTAACAGATCATCAGTGTTTCGGTTACAAGCTGAACATTGCCCACAACAAAGCAGCGATGTTCCGAGGAATAGAAAAAGACTTCACAGCCTGCTATGGTAAGCCTCCTGTCGAGCTGTACCCCATCATGGAGTCTTTCAATTTGACCGGAACCGAACCGCTGGATGAAATTGAGAAAATGTTCGATAATGACTGTTCTGACAATGGAACATTTCATTCAGAAACAACGACTTGGTTTCAACTAGCGTTTCCAGAGCCCCAGCTTGTGAGCCGAGTATATTTCGTTCACGACTCAGTTAACAACCACAAACTAAACGCGTCCTACATCAAGCTCCACCAGGCGGTCACGAACCCGCCTGGTGCAGGCACGTCGTTCTCGCTGGCTGCTGGCGATCAAAGACCTTCGATAATGAGCATTTACGAACTGAATCCCCCCCAGACTGGCATAGCAGTTTCTTTGGCGGGTGAAACAAATAAACATTTCTCTGGCTGCGAGCTTTGGATCGAGTAACCCTTGTAGTGGTCACAATGCTGCAGAGCAGCTCCGATTTCCGATTAATTAATTTCCGGTATACCTTTGAAAAACAAATCCGAATTTTCATATTGAAATAATGTATCACGCATCTGTCTCATAAAGTGACTAAACTGAATACTAAGATCGTAAAAAGTGGAAGGAGTGAGCTTAGTTAAAACTTTGAGTAGTTTATTTGCATGACGGAAAGTGAGCTAGACAAATAGGAAATGCATTTAAGGACGGGGTTCATTCCAATTAAGCACACTGGAAACATGATAGCTTGCCCAGTTCTTCCATTGTATAGAATTTGGGGAAGACCGAACATTCAATGGATGACAGAGATAAACGCTCTTTGAAGAGATTACAGTGGAAAAATCTTTGTTCATCATTGCAAATGATAGCAAGGTGTGATTTTGTGTGCGCCCGAGAACAGTGTCTCTAAGGACTGTGTGTCGAAAGTTAAAAAAATGTATTCGGGCAGCAAGTACGAAAAGAAAACAACGAAACATTTTCAATAAAAATTTTTAATTCGACGACAGTTGTGTTATGACTAACTAATGCAGAAGGAGAGTGTCCGCATCTATGTCAGATCAAAATAGAACTTATGAACTTACTCATGTAAACTTGCATTAGTTTTAAAATCAATAATGAGTTTCAAGGAAAAACAGTTTATTTTCATGAGTGTAAGTAGTTATGAATGTAGAGAGAACACATCTGCGGTGGAAAAATTTGTTAAAAGTTGAACTCAGCTCAAGAAATCGGTATCTTGCAGGCTGGCAATGAACACAAATTCCCCGCACATTCATTCAAGACGGAAAATCATGCCATTATACTGAAACTATTTTACAGTGATTTCAAAACGAAGTAATTCCAAAATCAGGAACTTCACAGCATTTGCAGTACTCAGTGATGGTCAAAATTATGAAACTAGAGACATATTAAGTTGTCCATAAATCTTGTGTTTGTGATGATTTCTTTGGAACAATTATCATTTTCATACTTATAATATATCTCTATATAAACGTGCTGTAGTAATCACAAAGTTCAGATATATGAAATAAATTATATTAGATGAATTTTCCATGCAAGTTATGCACGCAGTAGCAGAGCACCAGGCACCAGGTTTGAATTTTAAACGGCCATTTCAACACGATGAAACATGTACGATAATTGTAGTTTTCCGTTCCCATCATTCACATTTGGCGGTATTCAGTGTGTCTTTTCCCGAAGAAATTAGTCATAGCTGCAAATTACTAAGGGCACGCACGTACTTCGTTTAGCTCTAAGCTCAACCTGTCATAAGAAGTGTCGAATTTCGCACTTTCTGATTTCTTCAATGAAGACCAAAATAAATGTGTGTACCCACCCATCGACCATTCAATTATTCCTAACGGATTCTGGATGAAAAATTTCGTATGAGGAAAAGAGAAAAAAATTGGGAATAAGTTTCCCATAGCCCTAGTTATATGCTAAGTTGGAGTTAGGCAGCGATCGAGTAGCGGCATGAAATGACCGTCGTATTTTACCGCGCACTTGAGAAATCTATAGCAATGGAGAACAGGTACCTTAGGCTAACACCACTCTTTATTGGCTCTGAGAGGACGTAACCCCCTTGAGCATATTCATAGCGAAATAATATGGCTTAAAGAAATATACACTCAATGGAAATTGATGAGATAAAACGTGTTTGCTGAATACCGTTTTAGATTAATAAAAGCCACCTTCTGTGAAAGGCCCAGTGTTTACTTGCCTCAAACGCTCGTGAAACGGATTCACAGAAGGGAGTATCTGTATTGATGAAAAGCCATTTAAAGAGCAGATGTGCAGAATTTATACAGACCAGCTAGCTTCCTATAGTTCAATTGGGGAGCCATTCACAAGTGCCACCATACATCCACGAACTGATATACGAGAGGGGAGAATTTGTGCTCTTGTAGAATATACGCTACCAGTTGATTCAAAAATGTTACAACCCTGGATATCTAATTATGGTGAGAGAAATATCTTCGTGAGATATGAAATACTCTTAGTGCAATGGTTTAGACGCAGTAGTGGCGAGTAAAATTTTCTCTTGTCTGTTGCAAGTGCACCTGGTAGCGATGGAAATGAGTAAAAGCTAATCTGAAATGTAGTCCTGATTTTTACAATGGTCTCGACGAACACCTGTAGAATAATGTTAATTAATACTATAGACAGCGTTATGCGCTGTGAAAAACATGCGTAATTTTTTTCATTTACTAGAAAGCCATTGAATCAGTCGAGCAAATCGATTACAAAGCGACAATTTTTAGAACCTCAGAAAAATTGGCGTCTGTTATAGGCGCTGTGTCACAAAGTAAATAAACACTTGCACTGTTCAAGAAGAGGGCTATCAAACTACTGGTCAGTGTGCCCCAGAGAGTCTTCCTGTTGATTGATTATAATTATGTGACTGCCACAGTTAATTTTACAAATATACCTCGGTCTTGAAAAAACGTAAGACCCCTGGATATGTTTATGAAATAGCAGTAACAAAAGCAGAGTGACGATATTTCGCTAGAAGGAGCAATTCCCGCGCACCCGGCGAGCATTATTACCTTTAACACTTTGACCGCAATTGGTTAAACAGAAGTTCAATATTGAACTCAAATTTAACAGCAATTTCAGTAAGTGTAAAGAACTTCGGGGTTCTTTGGGTGCGTGTAGGGTATTCGAAAACGCGCAGGCTTATCCAAACGGTTTCTGTAACAATATA
>JACJUY010004686.1:14702-25203 GCA_014220935.1 Platorchestia sp. MABIK
AGAAATTTTAAATTGAATTTTACATATTTTAAATTGAACTTTACAAATTTTAAATTGAACTTCACATATTTTAATTTGAAGCTAAAAAGGTGTAGAGAGAAGCATTGGGTTGAGACGAATTGGTCTCCGAGATCAGGTCGTAAACCGGAGACCCTTACATTGTACATGAGCCACTTGTTGGTAGGAAGAAGATTATATTCCCATCTCTACACATAAAACTAGGTCTCGTGAAACAATTCTTAAAGGCATTGGCAACTGATGGCGATTGTTTGAAGTACATCATCTTAGCATTTTCTGGATTGTCAATCGAAAGAATCAAGGCCGGTGCATTTGATGGTCCACGCCAGCTCATCAAAGATGGACAGTTCATCGGTGCCTATGCCAGACCTTGAAAAGAACGCTTTAAAGACATCGTCAAAGAACTTCTTGGAAATTCACGCGCAAGTAATTGCACAAAAATTTTTCATAAATTATTGGAGAGCTATCAAATGCCTAAGTGCAACATAATTATTAAATTGCATTTTTTTCACTGTCATCGAGTAAGCTTTCCGGAAAATCCTGGTACTGCTAGCAACTAGTAAGGTGAATAATTTCACCATGATTTGAAGTCTGTGGAAGATCGTAACCAGGGTCAATGGAATGTGTCTACAAATGATGGCTGGCGATTGTTGGAGCAACAAACGCATCAATCCTCAAATTTAACACTTCAAAAAATCTACAAACGTAAATTTTTACCTTAACATGTGCAAAATTAGAGCCTTATCCTTTGTAAAAACATGATAATGCTAAACAAACCTTTCATTCGTGACTATTTCTGTCATTTGTCATTGTGTGTTAATATTTTCGAATGTTTTTTAATATATACGACAAGCACTACAGCAGTTTTGCACAGTATTTTGTAATGTACAGTATTTCAAACAAATTTAAAGATCAAATTTTTACGTACACAATAAGAGCTAATGTAAAGATTTTCCCTCTTGGGTGTTGTGGGGAGCGGCAGGGGGGTATATATGTCTCACGTAAAAACTGTTGGTGCACTGAAAGAAATTTTCGCCTTTCTAAGTGTCTCATGGCTGTTCAGGTGTCGCATAGATAGCCAAAACGTCTCAAAAAGAGAGTAGATGTCTCATCGGAAGTGCGACCCCTCGATGAGCGCAAAGTGTCTCAAAATGCTGCCTATCTTTTATTGGCGATAATAATGTAATAGCTTAGTCACCCCTCAAAACTGACTTTAGTTAAATAAGTGTTCAGTAAATGTAAGCCGGAGCAAATTGAAATTTTGCAACGTTTATAACTACTCCTGAAAACTGTCAAGATGGTCTCTTCAGGGGAAGTTTACGCTTAATCGCTACTGCTCTGAGCTGATCGAGAAGTGTAGCTGGTGGCATGATAAGGTCAAACTGCAGGAGACGAGTGTAGTTCCTGGCGGAGCTCTTCAGCGGTAAGACTAAGTATTGATGTCACCAGCAGCAGCTACCGCTTCGCTCATGAATACGTAAGCGTATCCAAGTTTTTTCATGGTGCTGGAAGTGTCAACCTTGCTTGGCAGTGCAATGTTACAGCTTAATATCCGTAGAGTTTGGTGTTAGACATCAGTTGTGTATGCATCAAACTCAAGCCCAAGTGTCTCATCGATGAGACACTGAAGCACTTTTAGTGAGACGCTAGAGCGTCTCTAAATCGAGTCTGGAGACACTGGTATGCATCCTAATCTTGGGTGTCTCATTGATGATGCATCTGCGTGTCTCGGTTTTGGGACAAACGTCAGATTCACCTGGGTGTTTCAAAATAGGGCTATTATTTCTTTCAGTGTGTGAACAGGAGGTGTGTCCGGAAGCTGTGAAGCTGAGAGTTAACTTCGTCCTTGATCTACGCTAACTTGATGATTATATGATTCTATTTAATTGCTGTCGATTTCTTGAGTGGCTGATGCTTTTTCCGCGCTTGGTATTGCTATGCCATATGGCTTCCTGTGGTGGTGATAGAAACTTTGAACCAAAGTAATAAATGACGGAATTATTTTATATCTAATTTCGTTGTGGCTGTTTTGTTCTTCCCTGACTCCCAACTGCTGTGGCGAGAACGTTCTGGAAGCTTGCCCTTTATTATTTTTCTCTCATTGGCTTAACTTCTTCTCCAATTTATGTGCATGAGAGCTAGTTGACCAATTTCTATTTGAAATGCGTTCTCTTGCTCAATACTTTTTTTCTATTCCACTGAATTTAACAAATCATTTAACTTACATTGTATGCTCAGCTCCATTAACTTCCGAACTCCTTTTCTGAGCCTTTGTACTTGAACTTAACTCTTCGGGGAAATCCGGCTTTCATTGATAACGTCTTCTTGCTAAAATGTCAACGTCGTCTTTGGAATACATTAAAATTGTAATAACAGATTGTTCATAATGTGTATTCATTTTTTTCTATGAGTGCCGAATGATTTTTTTCCAAATATTCGAGAGGGTGTGCTGTCGCAGCTGTCTGAATAATCTTATTGTTTTTTTCTCATACACTTTACAGCTGTGGAGACCCATGCAGTCACGGTCGCTTGGACTTCGTTTGGCCACCCATTGAACATTTCTTTACCTTAACGTTAAACTGCTTGACAATATTTTCTTTGGTAATAATGCTTGAAAATAACTGGTACCTTTCCTCTGTTTTTATATCGATGACTCAATTTACCCTTCGATGATATTTACCTCATTCTGAATTCAAGAATTGGCGAAAAGTATTTTAACCTCTTTTCCTTGAAATGACTTTTCATTAATAAAGTATTTTGTTCGATACGATAAAAATGAATATGATAAGGGTCAAGGTTTGCAAAATACCGTAGATCTGGCTGTACAATCTAACCTAGCTATAAAATTTTACCCAAGATGATGCTTGCCTAATAAGGTCTTACGTCATTATGAAAAAATCCAATGTGGTCCCTCTAACGAGTGTTACCAGTTTTTATAACGAGTTAACACAACCACGTTGATGTCCTTTGCATGCAGTTTGAATTAGCATCAATCGTTTGTTTGATTTCGGTATACGTAGTGATTATAAATAATATATTGTAGATCCCACAACGCACATGCATTGCTCAACGTTTATTCTTCGAAACCCCACCACAGATTTCCGTCCTTATCAACGCACTTATTTTTGTCGAATGTTGATGTGAAATCAGCTATTTTTTATCACATGTTACGATACACTTCAGATATGGGTCATTTTCAGCCTTAAAAAAGACGTATCTCCATGGATTTGCGATCGTTTTAATTCCTCTTAGTTAGTGATCACTTCATCATAACTTGCGTTTCTGTCTTTTTATTTCCAAAATGACAATTGACAGTGGATAAGCATACGTTAATATCGTGTGCCAACTCATGAGCACTCATGTGAGGATTGAAATTAGATCTCTTGAAGAATTTTCAGCTACCGATGATCGTCTTACTTTCGGTTTTTCAGCTAATGGATTATTTCCAGATCGAAGATTTGAAAATCAAATTTTTATTCTGAGATCATTTATCACATATCCACCACGAATATTTCAAACTTCTTTATTCATATTCCGATGCGTCATTGTCATTCAAAAGCCTCTATACGTCTCATACTGCATGTATATGTTCAATCCGCCATTTTAAGGTTCAACTCATTGACTTGAAATGTCTCTCACATAAAGGCCGTCAAGTTGTGTAGCCAACTCATACATGTCGAAGTTTTTCCGTAGCTATAATTACTAAAAAACAGATAATCCCAAACAATAACTAAAAATGATTAAAAGCTGACATTCTTCCTTGTCAAAAACTGTTTTTTCTCTTTTGAGACTGATTTCCAAAAAAAAAAAATTCCAGACGCTTTATTACATGTAACTTGAATTCCATTGCACTATTCTTATATTTATAGAAAGACCAGTGCGTACGACAAATAGTTGTAAATATTGAAGCTACTTGTGAGAACAGGGCTGGTGAATTTAAGAATAATTTGCTTTTCAAAGACATTGGGCGCTACCATATATAGTGAACTATGAGACGCGCAAAACCCGTTCATTGAGTTTTCCAGAACTCATTATTGCCAGGGGAAAAAGATCTTTGGAAGCCGTCAACACTAATAATTTTGTTTGAGCAAATATTCTCCCTCACCCTCAGTTTTCGACCAAATTGTTTTATCGCTTGCAAGAAATATAAGTTTGAATGAGTGCTCATTGAGAGAATGAGTGGCAAATACCAGATGTACTGATGGATTAAGAGTATAGTTTGAGTATCACTAATGATATGAAAATTTTTCTTGAAAGTGCCTGGCGTAAGAGACACTGACTGGAATGAACTAGTCATGTAGAGTAGGCTGTAGTGACCCACCATGCCTGGAGGTGGTTTTTGACGTACTGGTTATCCCAGTGATGCTGTCCCATGGTAGCTTGTGACAAGGGTTGGTGAATCCTGAGTAGTTTATTGGACAAGTCTGTCACACAGGGGCTGAACTCGTTGTGTGAAAATTGTGAGTATTGCGGAGAGAATTGTAGGCCATTACAAATGCCCTGACACTGTGGGCCTTCACTTTCAAGTTCAAGTTTACATTGGAGTGCGCTTAGAATGAGTCTACACATTGGGTTTTCACCAAGTGAACGAGTAGAATTTTTAACGAATTACTTCCGAAAAAAATCTGAGTTTATAGCAAGAAGGAGCCTAATCAAGAATTTAGAATTTTACACATGTGCGAACTAAGTTATGAACCACGTAGTAATAAATATTACAGACTTGCAAGAACGGTTTTGCTGTTTTGTAAAGATCTTAAAATTCAGTGCTGTTAAAATGTCTGACTGAAACTACCGTGAGGTAATCTGTACGCAGCAACTGTGCAAACCCAATTTGCTGCTTTGTAGACTGGGTTTTGCGTAGTTTCTACCATATTGATTCTGCAACCTTATCAAGGAAAACACCATTGAGCGGTGACAATTACGGCTGACGTTCAAACGTACTTCTAAGACCTGTCACGAAAACCGCCTCAGTAAGTGAGCTATTACCAAATCTAAAAACTATCTTTGTTTCAGATTAAAATGAAAGGAGAAAAAATCTAAGTTTTATATTCAGTGACCTAAACGTTTCTGAATAATGATCGTACAATATCAGACCTACTCGCACCTACTTCCTTGGACTTGAAAATTAATTGTTCAGTTCGCATTAGGGTATTGCACCCAACACTTGAGTGAATCGAATCCCGCCGTTGTGTTTACCCCTGTGCCGCTACGAAAGCATTGGATTCAAAAATTGACTGACTCAGCGCGCTGATGCCACAAGAACGTCAAGAGGACAGGGAGCAGGTCACTCGGGCCGCCGCTAAGGTGGCGGCATCTCACTGCCAGGCGTCCAGGCTTTGTAGCAAAACTTCCCGATGGCTCGAGCCGCTAGCTCATGTAGGCATCACTCCAAAAGTAAGGAAGAAAAGTGTTGAAATTGACAATCATTTCATGGTTAAAGATGCCCCTC
Organism: Platorchestia sp. MABIK; assembly: GCA_014220935.1. Lineage (NCBI taxonomy): Eukaryota > Metazoa > Arthropoda > Malacostraca > Amphipoda > Talitridae > Platorchestia > Platorchestia sp. MABIK. Next base: position 20,170 of record JACJUY010004686.1, read on the forward strand.
GTGAATCTGTTGCCTACGCAGAATAATTACGAGAGACTTGAAAATGATTTGTTAAGAAGCTATTTGGTGTATGTGGCGACAGGTTAGTTACAAGAAAAAGAGAAAAAAAATGAATGATAAAAATTGAATGGTAAAAAATACAGGCCACTCAAGAAATGGATGACAAAACAAAACACAACAAGCTAACAACAAATAATGAGAAGTAAAGAAGGATTCAATGAGCTTCGCCAAAAAATGGAAAATAAAATCTAATAAATAAAACAAAGCGCGAGTTGACAATATTAACATTGACCACCTGACAATATTAACATTGACCACCTGACAATATTAACATTGACCACCTGACAATATTAGCAATGACCACCTGACAATATTAACATTGAGCACCTCCTCGATAATTGATAAGGGTAAGTGAGGCATATACGAGACGGAGTAAAGACATGTCTAGCAGTGTGGCACTCAGGGAGAGACACACAAGTCCACAACGCAGCTGTCCTTGCACCTTTCGTCACCTGAGCAACATTTCCTAAGCCCAAATCTTAAACAAGTAAAAGTTTCATCCAATTAATACAAATGTAAGTGACTCAGTATCACGACTACATAAATACACCTGGGGTTAACTCACGTTTAGCATTCTAGAGCACTATACACGACTTTGATATAAATTCTACGAACCTGTTGTACCGGATATTACGTGTTGCGCACGTAAAAATTAAGATTTGTATATATTCTAAACACAAGCATTAATTTAGGATATTCAAAATACGAGAAACAAGAAATCTGAGAATATCATTGTGTAATCAGTTGCGGATTCTTTGTACTTCATTTTGGATATTTTTTTGGATAAATGCATTTGCATCAAGTCTTATAGTATAGTTCATTAGAATAATTTTTGCATGTTCGTTGGCTCATTCATGAATAATTTTCACTGAGGCATCAATAGAAAAAAGCACGCGTTAGCGCAGGTAATCAAAGTCAAACAACAAAAAACGTTTACAAAACATGGAATTAACCGACCAAAGGAGCGGGTTTCGATAGATTTACCGCGGTCTCTCAAGCTGTGTGAGCAGCCACTCCTTCTCCTGCTCATACAAATCTTGAGGTTTTGATGAAAGTTTCATTTCATGCATCGCCTGCCACTTTATTATCTAACAGTGACCACAAAACAATGGGGCCTTAAAATGATCGAGTTGGTTACATCACACGAGACGGCAACGTTTAGAGCTTGTAACCGTTTTCTGAAATTTTAAATGGTCCTTTCTTTATAGTAAACTCTGTTCATCACCGCGTCCCAGTAGTGGGAATGTGGGCGTCATCGCGCATAATGAAGCGCTCAGCAAAAATCTGAATAATACTCCCAGAGTGCGAGCACTAATTCTATATTGCTGTTTCGTTTAATTTCACGCCTGTTGAAAGGGTCACAGCAAAACAATCTGATATTGTTCTATGTCATTCATATTTTATATCCTCGCATTACTTCTTTGAACTTTTGCTGTTGATTCCTCTGTATGCAAATAGTGTTTATGTCCCCTGTTACGTCCCAATTCAAGCAAAATGATATACTTGAAAAGAGTCAACAGTCCGAGAAGAACAGCCATTAAAGTTTGGAAAGATCACCCAAAACTATGACCGTCTCTGAAGTCAAAATTAACTACTGGAGCGACTTTTTACATGCAGTCGCCCATGTTCGGAGTGGCCCAGAGGCGCTTCAATTCAAGTACGATGTGTGCACCTGGACTCAATTTAGGGAAGTTTTGGTGACTTCGAGACCAAAAACGACGACAGATGATATGCCAGTGTTATTATAAGTAGAGGGCAGTAATTCTAAACTCAGAAATATTTTTTAGGAAAAATATTAACAATACAGTGGCGTCACTGATCCTCAGCTACTAGAAACTAACTCACTAGTTTTATAATTAAACAAGCCACGTTCGTAAATTTTTGTCAACAACTCGCATTAGCTTGTGTAAAATACTACAGTGGAAAACTCAAACATAAAATACACTAGTGTAAAAATGAGTCCCTGTAAAAATACTGTCGTGTAACAATACTGTCGTGTAGAAGTGCATCCAGGTGAGAAAAAATACATATCGTGCACAAAATGGCATCGTGCACAAAATGGCACCGTGCACAAAGTGGCACCGTGCACAAGTGGCACCGTGCACAAATGGCACCGTGCAAAAACAGCACCGCGCAAAAACGACACCGCGCATAAGCGGCATCGCGTAAAAGGGGCATCTCGCAAAAGTGGCATCGCGCATAAGTGGCATCGCGCATAAGTGGCGTCGCGCAAAAGTGGCGTCGCGCAAAAGTGGCGTCGCGCAAAAGTGGCGTCGCGCAAAAGTGGCGTCGCGCAAAAGTGGCGTCGCGCAAAAGTGGCGTCGCGCGAAAGTAGCGTCGCGCGAAAATGGCGTCGCGCAAAATGGCGTCGTGCAAAAATGGCGTCGCGCAAAAATGGTGTAGCGCAAAAATGGCGTCGCGCAAAAATAGCGTCGCGCAAAAACGGCGTCACGCGAAACCGGCGTCGCGCGAAAACGCGTCGCGGAAAAACGCGTCGCGTAAAAATGCATCGCGCAAAAATGCATAGCGCAAAAATGCATCGCGAAAAATGCATCGCGTAAAAATGCATCGCGTAAAAATACATCGCGTAAAAATACATCGCGCACAAATACATAGCGTAAAACTGCATCGCTTAAAAATGCATCGCGTAAAAATACATCGCGTAAAAATATATCACGTAAAAATGCATCGCGCAAAAATGCATCGCGTGAAAATACATCGCGTAAAAATACATCACGTCAAAATGCATCGCGCAAAAATGCATCGCGCAAAAATGCGTCGCGTAAATATGCATCGCGTAGAAATGCGTTGCGTAAAAATGCGTCGCGTGAAAATGCGTCGCGTAAAAATGCGTCGCGCAAAAAGGCGTCGCATAAAAATGCGTCACGAAAAAATACATCGCGTAGAAATACATCGCGTATAAATACATCGCGTTAAAATACATCGCGTAAAAATGCGTCGCGTAAAAATACGTCGCGTAAAAATACATCGCGTAAAAATACATCGTGTTAAAATGCATCGCGTAAAAATGCGTCGCGTAGAAATACATCGCGTAAAATACATCGAGTAAAAATACATCGCGCGAAAATGCATCGCGTAAAAATGCATCGCGCAAAAATGCATCGCGTAAAAATGCATCGCGTAAAAATGCATCGCGTAAAAATGCATCGCGTAAAAATGCATCGCGTAAAAATGCATCTCGTAAAATGCGTCGCACAAAAATGGCGTCGCGCATAAATGGCGTCGCGCAAAAATGGCGTCGCGCAGAAATGGCGTCGCGCAGAAGTCGCGTCGCGCAGAAGTCGCGTCGCGCAGAACAGAAATGGCGTCGTGCAGAAATGGCGTCGCGCAGAAATGGCGTAGCGCAGAAATGGCGTTGCACAGAAATGGTGTCGTGCAAAAATGGCGTCGCGCAAAAATGCATCGCGCAAAAATGCATCGCGCAAAAATGCATCGCGCAAAAATGCATCGCACATAAATGCCTCGCGCAAAAATGCATCGCGCAAAAATGCATCGCGCAAAAAAACATCGCGTAATGATACATCGCGTGAAGATACATCGCGTAAAGATACATCGCGTAAAAATCCCTACATACAAAGTCACGTGGAAGCCATATGGTTACGACATGGATTGTCCATTTTTGTCATATGGGTTCTGCCTGCTCATGCTATGTGGAAAGCACATGGACTTTTGGAAAGTGCCCCCACCTGGTTCCCACATGGTTAGGACACGTGTAGAGAATGGGGGTCCTACATGGAAGCCACATGCCTCGTGGATATCCCTCGCTTCTGCCAGCTAGGATACATGTGGTAATTACTCATGGGTTCCATCTATAAATCAAGCAGACTTACCGTGAATTCTACCGACGTGTATTATACACTGTTTCCATGTGGTTATCAAAGTTAGTTGGTCGCTCCGGTGTGACGGTGCTGTTGCATAGTCATGTCTTGGAGCAGATGACCTGTTTGCTATCGTGCGCTAGAACACGTCCCCCCAAAATGCCATTCTCATCCCGCACTAATCCTTGATACCATACATGGTTATTTTATGTAAAATTTTCGCAAATGTTTCGCAATTTGCTTTGAAGTAATTTATCAGCAGGTACAGTAATTAGTGGCGTAAAGAATGGCATCTCAGTATTCATAGGGTTTCATGGCAGCCTCCACCACTCATTGTGGCGTGTTTTAGTGTCATACATACAAGTATTATACTCATATTTATGTCACAAGGCTGTGAATTCACAAAGGCGTACATGCATTGTGAATGAAACTTCAACCAACGATCTCGTAGCAACTTGCGAAATGGGAGATTTTTTCTAGAGTGTAAAATGTAGGTTAACGGCCAGGCTAAGATACATTGAATAGTTCCATTATTCGAACATATCCAATTTTCTTTGTACTTGTAGTATGAGAAATTCAAAAATTGAATCCTTTCTAAATTATGGCTTTCAAAGAACAATAACTATGAACCCTCCATGGCATAACTTATACCACGCTCTACCGGGTGTCGCACAAAAATGTCCCCGACTTTGTAATTAATTATATCTCCCCTATAAATTAAAATATTTAGCAAATTTTGTTTCCTTTTCGAATAATTTAAGTTTTTGAAAATCGTTTAATAGCTACTTTACAGTGATCGATTTACTAGAAGAGGTAGAAAAACTAATTGTTCAAAGGAAAAAGGTTAAGTTTTAAAAACAACGGAGGTGTTCTTCATTTCTCAATACCTACTGTTAAATATAATTTCACAATGATATGTCCTACACACCACCAAGAATTTAAGCCCTATGAGAGGTTATTTACTACCATTTTTCATCATTTGAAGGCACCTAAACTGCACCTCACTAATGATTACAAAATTTTCATCGTATTGGAATACGAAGCAACGAAAAACTGTGAAAGAGTTGGAAGAGCATTCAATTTTCTTTCTAATTTTCTAACTGTGCGATACAGTCTTCTTATCGGGTGAGTTCTT
>JACJUY010004686.1:43793-89345 GCA_014220935.1 Platorchestia sp. MABIK
CCCATATGACAAAAATGGACAATCCATGTCGTAACCATATGGCTTCCACGTGACTTTGTATGTAGGGCATGCGCGTAGAAGAACGTACCCAGGGTAAAATTGGTGTGTCATCCTAGTGCTACAACCTACGTAATAAAAAATGCCTCAAGGACGATGTAGAGTAAATTTTTTAAAATTTATCGGCCATGCTTAACAATGAATTTTTCAATGAAATAGGAGTAATAAAATTATTTATCGAGGTAAACATTTGAATAACTGAGAAAGGAGTGCAAAACACACAAATTACTCAACAACGAAGCCAAATTTTTAAAAGAAGAGAGCGAGTATCATTTCAATTTGAATTCATAGCTTTGACATAGATTGTTACGCTGAATATTCAAGATGGGACTGAAGCATACTATACGGTCTGAATCTTTCTGCCGTATAACTTTTGTGGCAAGGATGACATTCTTTTGTGTACAGGGGAAAGCAGCACTGGCTTTGAAATCTGTAAATTTTCCAAAGCTACATCTTTTTCTACAAAAATCCACTTTGCTGTTGGTTTTGAAGCAGCAGGTTTCAGTGAGATCTGAAAAGAATTTTAATTAAGATGAGCGGAAACCATGAGTGTAAGTTAACTGTTTTTTTTCTTTGAAAACGTTCGCTGCAGCCATCACTTCTCATCAAGGAAGTTGGATACCCAACTTCCTTGCTTCTCACATTTCGTCGTTGGGCATTATCAGGCGATAATAGAGTGCATTATGAACGATGTTTCCTAGCTTCGGCCTCATGGAGTGTGGAAAATTGATAGCTGTTTCATTGCTTTCGCATTAAGCGTTAGTTGTCTCTGGTTTACATAGCAACAGTATGCATGAAGTTCATGGGTGCAAAGGAATATAGCGTATTTAATTAGTTTGCTTGAAGCAATGAAAATAGGGATAATTGCTCAAAAAAGATAGTGAGAGAAGTCCTTTTGCCGCAATTCGTACGAGAGCCTGAAAGAGACTGAGAGATGTTTGAACGAATTCAGTTTCGTATGATTATGTTTTATAAATACTGGTAAAATGATTTAAATCTTATATTTATTTGCCGAGCTATTGGAGCCCCAAGAAAGTGTTGAGAAAACACACAAGTTTTAAATTTAGGTGCTGGTGACTTGAGAATGACAATTAATTATTGAAATCCTTCTCTAAAGAAAAAGCTTTTGTTGCTAAAATAATTACTCGGATTATAATCGAAATAATAATTGTGCCAACGGTTCGAAAATTTAGTCATCAGTCATATGTGTACTCAATATGATCTCCGTTGTATACCAAACTTCGCAATATAAAACGTCAGATCAGTGCAATAATATAGCTAGTTTTGTGTGGGAGAGAGAGCACCGTTGTTCAGCACCAGAGGGAAAGCATGGGAGAGAAACATGTGAATTGAAGTCGAAGTAAGAGCATTAATTCTATGCACTGTGTAGGTGGTATTCCCCAGTCAGGTTAAGTTTCTGCACGAGCTGAAGAGAAACTGGAAAATACTGTTCTTTTCATACACTTTGATTCCGCTTCTCAGCAATCTGAGCAGTGTTACGAATTCTACAATGTTTCTAAATCGCATCCATAAGAAAAGGATTAAAACCAAAGCCAAAATCAATGGGTTATGATTATTTCTTTTCACTTGCGATAAAGGATTCTTTGAAGAAAACACTCGTCGAACATTTAGAGATTACTCTCTTTCCAAAATTTGCCTAGTTCATGTTCCCAGCCTAACATTTTTACCGTCTCATCGAAAATGATGCATCCATTTCGCCGCCTTGGAGGCCTTTTCATCTATGTCAAAAACGAAATTAGAGCGAGCTAAGAATTTTACAGTTCGAATTACAATTGAACTTAAAAAAACTGTATTTACGAGAGTAAATTTGAAAAAAAAATTCAAAAACGATCAGCGTTTTTTGAGTGAGATTCGTTTTGCAATAGTCGTACCAGTTGCTTTTTAGACTCGAACAATTTTTATCATGCCTGGTGCACAGCTGAAGTGATTGGTATAAATATTTTAATCGCTTTCGTTTGCAAAACTCTATGAATGTTTTCAAATTATATCCTCTAGCAAAACGAAAACTATAAAGAACAAATCCTGATAGCACTCTCATCGACTGCAAAACTTTTCAATAAATATTTTTGAATGCACGTTTATCATAATGATAGATGATGAGAAGACATAGTTGTACTCAGAGATAGCCTGTTTTAGCGCCATGAAGTTACACAAAGTTTCCTTGAAAGGTGCCTCGAGAGATGGGAGGCGTCGCTGAGCCAACTCGAGAGCTCGTAACCTGATTGAAGAGTTAGAGCGCGGTCCCGTGTGGACTACACGTTGGAGTCTTGAAAAGTTCGCGCTATTATTGCCGAGGGACACGTGAATTGGAGTTAAGCGAAGTGCTTAGTGGCCTGGTGCTCATTGGCCTCATGCTTATCGGTCTGATGCTTATTGTACTGGTTCTTATTGTTATTAACCTTATGCTTATTGGCCTGATACATTAGCATAGGTATGTTGCTTATTGGCCTGCGTTACGTTTTTGTTTTGAATTACTTTTGTGGTATATTCGTTTGCCACAAAAGTATACTCGTGTGTATATTTTAGTTCATCATGAAGCCAGAGGTATAAAAATGAGAACTAAATTGCATTACCTTTTCTCTGGGGAAAACGGCATTAGGAACTTTTTACAAAACACTTCATGATATATGCATAACAAAAAGACTAAATAATTTATTCAGAATCACAAGGATGAGTAAAAAATAGCATAATTTTGGACTTTGTCTCTGCCAGAACCAAAATATTTACTTTACGTAAGTTTTCCTTCGAAGTGCATAAATTTCAAGCTCTTTTAATTTTCGAGAAAGTGTTAGGTAACTTACCTGACTGTTGACTTTCATCCGTCACGAACGACTAACACACCGCAGATTATTCGCAAAATTTGTAGCTTGAAAACGTCTCTAATGTAACGAAACAGTTCTCTTTAATTTTCTACAGGTAAAGACTCGACCTGAAGTCGTAGACCCATTCGCGGTAATACATTTCGGACATTTCCAAACTAAACTAACATAGCAGATTAAAATGGATTCCTTTCTGCGTTGAGGCTTTACTGGACTCAAGAGGGTAGTTAATATCTCGGTAGCTTAGTTCGCTTCATAAATTGCGGATATTCCAGCTTCCACATGAGTGCCAACTTCGCAAGCCAAATAGTGACCTCTTAAATTACGAATGATTTTCATGCGCTCTTGACTTTTCATTGCCAGACCCAGGACTGCGCTGGCGCCGCATTCCTCTGAAGGCTCTCTGTAAATTGAATTCGGCTGGCCAGTCTCGGAACGTTATGGCTTCATGTTAAATAACACTTCGGTCCAGAGCTGTAACGGAGGGCTTTCAAATTACGCGCTACGCTAGCGGGTACCTTTGAGCCTCGGCTTGGACGCCTGGGCTATTCGTGTGGGAGAGAAAGCGTGGTTGTTCAGCACCAAGGGGGAAAGCATGGCAGAGAAAAATGTGAATTGAAGTTGAAGCAAAAACATTAATTCTTCGAGCTCTGTGGGTGGTATTTCTCAGTCAGGTCAAGTTTTTGCACGAGCTGAAGAGAAACTAGAAAATGCCACTCTTTGAAGAGCAGAAAAGAACTGAATTGAATGTTTCTGTTTGGAATTAACTTGTAGAAATAAATAGATAAAATTAAATTTGACTCAACTGTATTTAGATTTTCCGGAATAGGAATATACGTGGGCATTACTGGCCCTTTAAAAAAATCCCTTGCAAAACCTAGTCCTTCGTGGATGGTTTACATTTAATTTTGTATAAAGTGCTCGTTGTTGATCAGATAAGGAATACTGAACTTTGATCGCAGTGATGATGATTGAGTGGAAAATTTGTTGTTTCTTGGTAGGAAACGTTCGTAGCTATCACAGTTTCAATGATGACTTGCTCAGACACGTGAATATCAGAATTTTAACTCAAAATCAGCAGAACTGATTTCACGCTTCGTTCCATACCGAACGAAAGCAAGGATTCACAAAAAATCAGTTAACTGTTAGCATTCCACGACTACACTATTTGAGGGCCAAGACAATTTTGGCAACGGAGGATTAACTGTGGTTGACAGCATTTTGACGCACGTTTGGGATAGGTTCGAGTAGACATAGCATTTTTAGAAATCATCATTCTATTGAAGAATTATACAACAAGTTTCTTCGCTTATTCACGGAAATAAATATTAAAGTTAATTACAGTACCAGCTCAAATTATACCAGAATTTTCTTAGAAATAAGAATCCTAACAATTTTGCACGATTGATTTTGTCTCAACACTCCAATTCTCCTAACTGATGCTATATGAGAATCAGGGGGCGAAGAGAGGATTTGTACCCTTAGGACGGAGATAGAAAGAAACTAAGAAAAAAAGAGTGTTGAGAAGTGAATGATGAGATACAGAAGGAAATTCCTACACTTCAACTTCTGATCAATCTTAAAGCAGTATGAATAAGCTGAAAAATTCGAATTATTATTTCTTTTTAGAGAAAATGCATAATTCATTTTTCACCTAGTAATGTCATGTGAAAATGCAACCAAGAATTAAGTTCACATTTTACTCCACATTAAAAAACACAACACCAGTGAAAATATCGGGGCACAGAATAGCAGTCAAAATACAAGAAAAATAAGAAATGTAAGCAAAGGGAGAAGCATTATCAAGCATAGTGTTGAGGATCCTTGCATGTTAAATCACCGTGTGAAAAAAAGAACTCCAAAAATAAATAAAAAACAGAGTCAAACGGTGATGATTCCGAACCGAACTCTATAGATGCAACAAATGCTAATAACTTTCACACTACAGTACCTGCAAGTTATTTTACTGGATCTTTAAGCTATAACTGTTTCACCTTTCATTACTTGGACTGAGATTCCTCGCTCACCAACATTTGCCTAATTCATGCTCCGAGCCTAACTTTTTTACCGCATTATCGATAATGACGCATCCGTTTCGGCGCCTCGCATGCATATTTATATATGTCTATCGTCACCGTGGCAGCGGTAAATAGCTAGCAGCTCTACCGTCGCCATAGACACTGTTTACGACGCTGAAGAGGATAAAAATTTTCGCTGCACGTGTGCATGATTATGCATAGCAGGCGGCTGTAAAAATTAAATTCCATTTGAAATATTAATTTACAGTAAATATATAGATTTTTGGAGTTCAGTATACTCTCAAAAATATATATACAAGCATTTGTACGCGGTGATGTCTAAATATGGATCCTAAAACGATCTTTAACAACTCCCAAAGTAAAGGATGTATTTAAAAAAAAAAGCAGTTATAAAATTCTGAGCAAATCTAGTACAACATTTTTTTGAGTACAACATTCTTCACTTGCTGCCCCTTGAGTGCAGATAATAATTACAGTAAATATAATCTGCGAATTTACGCATGTTGTTCATTACGGCACAGGCGAGATCTGGTCCAATTCGCTGGATTTTTCCCTCGATGGATGCCTTGCCTTGGTATGGATTTGAAGAATTTTCACGGTAAACTATTCAATTTAGGTATCTCCAGATGAAAACCCGAACTCAAGGCATCTCTCGAGGTATTTCCAGGGAATTGGAGCAGATCTCACCGGTGCTGTAATGAACAGCCTCTGTAATCGTGCTGATTTGTGTCTGCGCTGAGATGGGTGGCACATCTGTAATATTGCATCCAAGACGTAATAAAAGTAGTACTTTTCATGATTTTATGAATGCGATATTTTTTTAAATCCATTCGATATTGTATGAGTTAATAAATATTCTTTTAGGGCCCATATTTAAAAAAGTTCCTTCATTTTCATTTTTCTTGTATATTGCATGTTCAATAGGCATACGTACATGTAAATGCATGTATATGTGTGTAGAAGGGAGACTGGTCTACTTGTATCACGTTTTTCATATTGTGGCTAACAAATTGAACTCAACAACGCAAAGTTATGTGTGTATTGAATCATTCTTAACCGTTGACGGCTCTCATTCGTATCACTATAGCAGCACCGGGTGTCTTCACTGCTTCGTTCATAAAGTGTATTTGTCGTTATTTCTCCCTCCCGAAAATTGACGCTTGATATCTTGTTTCTCTAGAAATAGATTCCATTACTTATGTGGCCGAGTTCCAACGAAGTTCGCTGGTCAACATTTCATGTTGGGGCACCGGGATGATGGCACAGATTGATGTTAGCTAGGATGTTCTGCAATTGACGATGGCAGTATGAAGCTGTTTTATCCAGGATTATATTTTCAGGTGATCAATTATTGCTTCATGAAGTTGCGTAAAGTACATGTGCAGTGAACGCAGCAGACATACGATTCATGGTGAGAGGGTTATTTTCCATCTTCAGACAGCAGTAAAATAAATGAAAATTGTAAAATCAAACATACTTCTATGCACTGAATAAAAATTCGGCGTTAGAGAACATGGATAATAAAATAACACAATGATTGCGGCAAAATGTTAAGAAACGTTTTAAAAAGAACCTAATAACATTTTTAAAAGCAGTTAGTTTTTGGTGATGAGCCCTATCGTTGCTAGTACAGCACCTAACTGTAAAGGATATTTATTCATAAGATGCTCACGAGTGTTTGCAGGTATTTTTCCAATTCTTTTGACATGATCTTCCGAAATCTCTCTTTTTTTTGAGTCCTTACTTGTATTCGGATTCGGATTAGATTACAGACTTGTTTATCTCATCGCCTTAACTTTCATTTTACGTAGCCACAGTGCAGTAACTTTGGTCGTTTATTTTGAATAGGTGCAACTGCTTCTCATCAGCTCACTGCCATTGCCTGAGGTCCGTTGTAGTGCGTCGGCGGAAAAGATCATTTTCTTTAGAAAGCTCAACAACATTTCTGTCATTTGGACCACTCTGAAATATTCGACGACTTCTTATCATTGTTGTACAGCTAATTTTGTGGTGTGTTAGACACTTATGGGATCATGTCTAAACATACGTCGATATTATATTAATGCTCTACTACTCGTATTTATGTATGCTTATCCAGAATTGGTTTCTAGGAAGCAAAAAAAAATTAGATTCAACAATTTGTGTTAAAGACTTAATTTTTGGCCAATTTTCTAGTAAGTAACTGTGGTAAATCAATGTTTAACAATGCATCGGATATATATCGTACCCATTTTATAGACCTCAAATTCGTGGGATTGAGTTGGTGATTTCATAATGCTTGAGATTTCATGTAGACCTCAATGTCGAACTCTTATCATGACAAAATTTAGATGTAGAAATCTAATCTTAACACTAAACTTATTCTCGCGAAAACAGCACCTCATTCATCTCAGTTTCCTTAGAGTACTCTTGATTGTAATTACCTATCTTTATAACCCTCCTGTGAATAAAGTGATCTTGTTATGCACTATTCAAACTATTTTTTCCTCTACAAAAGATTAGGAAGCATCAAGTCCAAGTTAAAAACTACAGCCGATGAATGAGAAGAATTCACAATGGAATATTTATGATCAAATGAATTTGTTATTCATTTTTAAATTGGTGGTAACCTGAGATCAACAAAAAACACCTGCTGAAATAATTAAACTATAACCCAATTGTTTCATTTTATGAAACAACATGTATGTATGTGTGTAATGTAAACATAAATACATTTCATATGCACGTAACATATGTAATGAAACAATAGCAGAGGAAACAAACCCTAGAAACAAAATTCAAATGAAGTGTGACTGTCATCTTCTTGAATCAATTTGAAAGGAAATTTCGAAGTAATTAAACTGCAACATATCTACACCAATCATTCATTGTTACGATGAAATATTATAATGAAACCCATGTCAATAATGAATCTAAAGTTAGCATAAGTTTAATCGATTCAACCGACAGCACTAATTCACAAAAATTTTACTGCACTGCATCATGTCTAATTTTCACGAACAGCACGTGAGGTATAAACAATTTTCCCTAACGTACCAATGACCTCCCTACGACGGCAAGAGTTCATACTGGGAGGGACTGACATCAATTAACTTTAATAAACGCCCTGAAAGTCGTCTGATAAAACATCATCGTGAAATAATTAAAGGACGAGCAAATGAAGGTTTGTAAGCGTAACTGTTGGCGAACTCTTGCCTTTAATTCAAACTATGACTGATTCCTTCCTCAATAATGGCGACCCACGCACTGTGCCGGCCGCACTTCTTATGAAACCATTTTATTATGTCAGCAGAAAGTTTGAGTTTTATGAACATTTCCTTCATGTGTTGAACTCTGCAGATAAAGAGCATCACCTCATTAAATCGGAGCACTATTGTAAAAATTATTAAATATTTTCCATGCCATGTATGCTGATTATTAACTACATAGCTCAATTTGTTCGCTCGTGCGTCACTCACACACATTAAAGAATGAGCCGTTATTTTCCGCTTCAACTTTGATACAAACTCTGGTCTTCTGTTCGGGGAAGTTTGTGACATAATTTCCGCCTCACATGCTTTCATTTTCCCTAACCAATTCGTTGTGATTAGCTATTGCTGTCGTGTGTTATGACTGAAATAAATTTAGTTTCTTCCATGTTCAACTCAAATTGTTTATCAACTCGTACTTTAGCGACCAGCTTCGTCCAGTTTTTGCTCGTCGTATTGCACTACCATTTTTCCCTAGCGTTTAATAATACGCTATATCTTTTCAAGCCATTTCCCCAGCCTCCTAGACGCAAAAAGTTTAATTCTCTTCGGAAGCTTTAAGCAATTGTCTTCCTCTTCGCGATTGCAACAAGCTATTATTTCCAATGTATAAATTTTAAAAAGTGTCTGAAATAACAATCACTAATAATTTTTAGTTTATAATTATAGTTTAATTTTCCTTTATTTCTATTCCTAATATTCAGTTTTATGATAATTTGTCACACGCCTCACTCTACCATTTCTACCAACACACTACGCTTCATTGATCTGCCTTGGGTGAGTTAGAATATAAATCGTACTCCCTGCTGATCAGGGCCCTGTTTTGCACTTTCTCCCGAACTTTGACGCCTTATAGTTCGCCATTGGATGACAGCCATCGGCCTCTGGAAAACATCCTGCTTTTCTCAAAAAAACTTCGCCTTAGATTTACCAACAACACAAGGACCTAAAAATTCCCGCTTGACCACCAATAACGTCGAAAAGCTTATAAGAAACACAATACCACCTTAAACTGCAATTTGGCTGTAGATTTGATATCCCTGTGATTTTTAATTACATTGGTACGTGTGTTCAGAGCAACTAGTATATTTTGATGTATGATGGCAGAACACACAAAGATAAAACCGGGAGGTAAGTAGGAAATCCGGTTTCCCCTTATAATCCTAGCTCCTGAAGTGTTTCGAGGTCATTTATTCTTTCTTTCGATTTGGGTTTGGGAGCAAATACCAAAAGTATTCAAAGCAATCAACCGTGTTTCATTTCAACTCGTACAAGAAAACAAGTCATCTAAGTATGAACAAGTGATGTATAAATGTAAAACATGGAAAACAATTGTTCTAACGTTACTTAGTATGCTCTTCAAATACATTGCTCATTCGAACTGAAAATGCATTTTGAATTGTTAATACGCTTTAAATACAAAGTTAGCTGGAGATAGGTGAAAGCACTTATCGTATATGACGTGAAACAAACCGTCGCAAATGGCTTAAACACAAGCAACATTTGTACTTCTCAGGAGTGTGTGAAGGGTCTGAGTTTTACGACCCAGTTTGGAAAGTGTGTAGCCACGCCGTAAACGATGAGAACGTCGTATCAAACTTCACGGCGATAACAATCGGTCGAGCGATAGCTGTTAGACCGTAGTAAATTTGTTGGTTCAGGGCTTAGCCGATGAGAGAACGATTCCCTGAAAGGGTAGAACCCGACATTCACGTGCAGTAGCAGTAAAGATCAAAAAAGGCTCTAGGAGATTGCAATCACTACACATTCATCGAGTTTCGCATTACATCCACTGGAAAATTTGAATTGTTGGCGTTATGAGAATAAAATATAGCATGCTTCTTAAAACTAGTAAGAAGAAGTAGGTCATAAACTGCTCGTTTGTTTTGCTCCGTTCAGGAAAGGGTTTGTAGCTGTTCAAAGTCAGGAGGAAACTGCTGCGTTATAATTTATCGAAGACGATTTCTACACCGTATTTGACTCAAAATTCCCGTATATTAAGAAGGCCAGTATTACACGTCCGCCAACCGAGCACCTCTGGAAGTGTGCACTTGAAATGGGCGCGTGTCAAACAATTTGGAAATTTGCGTTTTCACAGCACCCAATTTGAAATTCAGCAGCGCCAAATGCTACCGTCACAGACCGGAATCTTTGCCGAGTTACGGCAACCCCAGAAAAATGTCCCATTGTTGTATCGAATGCGAACCATGGAGGACATTGCGCTGAGGATGAATAGCGTCATCATCATGACCGTCAAAATTTATCTCTACCGCCTGCGGGGCAATGAATGCAGAGTTACGATTTTACTGCCTCTTCCTGGCTGGCCAATGAATGTTATGGACGAATGGCATCATAAAAATTTCCGCATTCCTCTAAAATTACTAGGGTATAAAAGTTCAATTCCTTCCGATGAGATTTGAGATCCGCTCTAACAGTGTATCAACCGAGTGTTAACTCGGAAATACAAAAACACAGTAACAAATAGACATGTTTCAAAAAGATTTAGATAAATTATTAAATGCTACCACTAGCTTCTGGGCTGAGCCCCATCAGGTCTCAGGTCTTGAGTTAGGTTTTCTAAAAGCTTCAACTTAACGATTTGCTCTCAATGATGGATCCACTCGATTTTCAAGCTCCTTGTCAGGAAAAAGAGGATTGATTCTTCATTAACAGAGCTTTGTCAGTTCATTTTGTAAAGAGTTTGAAGCCTTGAAAAGTAACATTAGTGTGAAAGGTTTTCGGAGAACTTGGGAGGATGAGGAAGTTTCTTCACTTTAACTAAAAATAAGGAATTACAATCAAAAAATAAATTTCTCGCTTGTTTGCGTTAATTTACTACCACCGAACAACTATTACACATATTAGTTAAACTATCGTGCTTATAACATGAAATTGCAAGGTACTAAAAACAGTTTAACCTAACGCGTTAGACATCAGACACGTAACAGTCTGCGATAGAAAGTTCGCTGAACTCAACTGTAAGATATGCACCCGAGACGATAGGAAGAAACGGGAAACGAGTGTTACCTTTCATTCAAATTACAATCGATGATTTTGTCCAAACATTTCCTTCTCGGCCTACATAGGGTACTAGGTATGACCTATAAGCACGTAGGTTTGAGAAATATTGTAATCTCAGAACGAGGTAACACCAGCGAAGTGAAGCCACAAAACACGGGTCATGGAGAGGTCTTGCTGCGCATAAGTGTGACATTCGGTTGGCTGCTAGTGTGCAATGGCAATATTTTCATGAGGATATCTAACTTAGTCATTTGGTCATGGTAAAACAGCTGGGAAACTATTTGCTTAAATGCGTTTTAACAGTTGGTTAATAAATACAAAATATTAGGTGTCAGAAAACGCACTAAACAAGTGCATTAGCCCTTTCTGAATTGAAGAGTGTCATTAACTGTTTCAATGTACAAGTGGACAAGAGGAATTTCCTAATCACATAAGGAGTTAGAGTTGGAGCTTATTTAAAGCGTCTCAATTATGTAATTCCGTGTTCACTGGCTGCTACTGTTGAGTCACTTGTTTTTGTGTAGAGCATTAGCCTTGCCATGAGGCAAAAGAAAATAACACGCTTATTGATGCCTAAAATATCTTTTTGATACCTAAGTTTACTCAAAGTCATGACCTGCAATCAAAAATAATGTTCGGAAGATTACAGCAGAGGATTTTCCAAATGAATTGCTCAATGTTGAGAAATTTCTGGAAATCATCAAAAAGAAAGGAAAAATACGAGTGTCTTATTGTACAGGAAACTGGGGTGCAATGTAGGGACGTGCTGAATACGATACGGCAATTTGTATTAGTTAAGAGTTATATCCTGTTATGTTCTCTACATATTAAAGAAAAAATTGCAACCAATGTCATATTTACACACTGATACCAATTTTTTAAAGGGTAATACAGCATTTTCTATCTATTGCAACATAATTTCAAAAAAACGTTTTCTCAACGTTTCTCACACTTTACCAGTTTAACTTACTCAGATTTCACTAGTATGCAATGCATACTTAATTTTGATTCATGTAACATATTTATTAAAATGATTCATTTAATTTTTAAAGGCTGGGCTTACGGATTCGTACCGCAGAAAATTTGACATCAATAATTCTAATCAGCCAGTGATACACCTTTTTTCGTTTTATAACCACACGTCAAAACAATATAGCAACAGTTTGCACAATCAAAAACACCGAATAAAAACTAATAACAGCTGCTCAAAATATAACAACATTCAGTACAAATCCAGTGACGATGCTGTAAAATTGATAACAGATGCAAAATGTGGTGACATGGACAAATAAATATAACTTTGCTTCAAATTGCATAACACTCTCAGAATGTTGCAACAGACGTTCATTTTCTTTAACAAATAATCAAATCTTGTAACAATGCTTCATATAGCCAGTATCACAGGTTCAAAATAATGTAACAGATGCAAAAAATAGTAACGAAAAGTCATAAGTTGTAACAAAATCTTTTAAACACCTATTGATCAGAGAAATCATTTTCCCGCACTTCCTCATTCAATAAAATTGAAAATAATGGGTCGACTTCAAAATCCCAAATATCAAAATCCTGAAAGTCAAAATCCCGAATATCTAATTCCCGACCATATTTGGCAGTGGAAGAGTCGACCCGAATTGATGGTGTGGGTTACGAATTGGTGTAGTGAAGAATTGAAAATAACTGATGAAAATTCTCCATGACAGTTCGTATTTAAATTTGGTATAAATAAGATGTTTTTTAACTGAACAGGACATTCGAGATTTCGATTTTCGGGATTTAGATATTTCGGATTTTGACATTCGGGATTTTGACTTTCGGGATTGTAAATGCCACCTGACAATTATATGGGACTAGGTTCCATTATTTCCCGGTCAGAGGATGATGCACTGACCGGGAAGTAATAGAATTTTCCAGAACAACTGTGACGTGGCCGGTTCACGTGTGACATGTATTACTGTTCAAGAACTGGGAGTGAAGCGTACCACCGCTTATTTCATTGTTAGGTCCTACCAACAACGATAATCTGTTTTTGCCGGCGCAAGACTTGTGGTTGCAAGAAGATGATAGATATTGAGAGCCTAGATTTACTTGTGATGTTGATTGATGCTTCTCCAACCATCACCGTCAAGGATCTCAATAGAGCTCTTCGTGCCTCTTTCGACCGCAAGCCCTACGTCTCAGATGCCACAGTTGCACCATCTGAATGGCTTCGCCGAAACATGGACTGTGGCGGCAGCGCGCAGAGCAGGAAAGTCGTTGCGTCAGCACCGGGAGGAGGTTCTCTGGCATCTCATTGTCACGTGCGTGTCTTTTGTCACTCCAGCCATTGCGGCAAACAACCACACCCATGCCAACAGCTACTTGATCAAGAGCCTTAATCAACAAAATATTTTTTTTGGCTAAGTTTCAATATCTCACATATGATTTTTATTCTTTATTGTAATTATCAATGATTTTGAATGCAAAGTTTCAATTTGCGTTATGTACTACGCTAAATGACGACTTTACTGTTTATTTTGCGTGTGAATAATTGTGTCAGAAATTGTTAATTTGTTACAATAACATATACGCACGTTACTATTTTTTGCATAATTGTTAGCCTTTTTGAACGTTGTTTCAATAAACCGACTCTGTCACTACACATTGTTTCTTTGTTCTGATGTATAGTTTCACTGTCATTCATTTTGCTGGGTGTCGCTATAATTTGTCTTTGTTGCTATTTTTTGCGACACGGTCTCTATATTTCTATTCTCTGTTATATTCAATGGTTCATCGTCGTTAAATTTGCAGTTCGTCGGTACATTTTGAAAGAATGTGGTTATAAAACGAGAAAAGGTGTAATCGAATGGCTGAAGCACAATCTATCCGAAACCCTTACTTCCCTAAAAGAAATTTGGAAATAAGGCACATAAACGCAAAGTCTAATTTATAGAACTGACTGCAGCTCATTTAAAACCATTGACTAAAGTTCAGCGAGAGAAATTCCTTAATTTTTCGTTAAAGCCCGATACAACTTAGTATCTGACCGCAGCGCAGCAAATCATTTGGTTGACAGTCAATGTCAATAAGCTGGAGTGCAATTGTAGGACGATTGACGCGGGTAAAGTTCTTCATTAATCATGAGGTTCTTGAGGCCCAATTAATGGGTGGGGAGTCAGGTCACTAGCAGCTATCATCTGGTCAATATTTGAGGAAAGTCCGTCCGACAATAAAAGCATAGGAGGATGTATTGCATTGAATGCAGTGCCTCCTCGCACAGAAGTTATTTCAACAAAGACAATACTTGGACAGCGAAACTGTCAAATGATAGTCTTCCTATTTTATTATTCGTCGTCTTACCTGTTTCTAATGGCACTGAAAATTAACACTTGTATCTCACTTTCATCGGGTATTTGTTCGATGTTCTGATACCACAGATAAAAGTCGAGATGTAGGAGTCCTTTCACATAATCCCATCCCACACATCCTTTAAAGGGCACATCATTTTTAAATCACCGAACAGAGCTCATTTTCCTCTTTAGACAGAATTACCAGACGTTGAAAAAAATTGTAGAATGAAAATAAGGAAAAGGAAGAATTAGGCTTGAACGTAATAAAGAACGCCACGGGCATCTATGTGTGAGTCAAATGAGAATCCATAAGTGAATACGAGGTGGAAAATTGTTTTTCAAAGTGTGTTTTACTACGAAATAAAATTTTTCAATAGTGTGAAATCGAGAGGAAATTCAGGAGGAAAGTAGCATCCATGCGAGGTGAGAATTATTTGGGAAAAATAGAGGCAACGCGAACGAGCCGCGTGGCTCGTTATCCGGCAGCTACCCAAGTCTTATATCGTCTGACTCGAAAAACGCAGTCACTAGAGTAGACAGAAAAATGAAAGATCATAGTCCCTTTCGTAGTTTTGCAATTCATGTTCAAGCACAAGTACATTAATATTAACAATAGAAAAAGTCTTCCCATATATGTGTGGTCACATGTGCGTGGTTGCCATCACATGTTCTTTTTCGTCATATGCTCACGCTCTTTCGAATCAAGCTCTGCGTGGTACATCTGGATTCTAAATATTCTTAGTGATTTGAGTATTTAATGCTTTAAATCATTCTGTAATTTCACTCAAGACTCAATTTAGCATCATTACTCTTGAGCAGGATTCCTCTTCCATTTTTAGTTGTTAGTGTCTTCACGCCGGCATGACGAATGCGGCAAAAATAAAATGAAATTACTGTTTCCTGAAGTTAATCATCCCATCAGATGTCAAGACAGTTGTTGAAGTTGTTGAATGAGCTTGTAGATTGTATGTGTAAAAAGATTGTCATACTCATATAATGTAATGCTGAAGTCCTGGAACACTTAAGCTTGATTGATCTAGCCATAATTTGGTGCGTTGGTCCTCAGTGAATCTGGGGGAGCAGATTAAACTTTGTGTTCTATCCATGATTCTAGAATATCTCTTGTTACCTACCGTTTTTTTTTTAATTGAAAATATAGCGAGTAAGTTTTTGCATGGTTGAGCTTCGACGTAAAGACAATATATTCATTCCTTGAACATATGGTTAAATTTAATCTATGACATTTCTTTCTATACATAAGGCCTCATTCGATGACCTATGTGTTTTACATCTAACATGTGGTTTGAGTTTCTAATTTTAAATCATACAAACAAAATCATTTAATTTCTGACAAGCTTCACCAAAAAAAAAGACATGGGCTCATTGATAAATACCAAATTTTGTGTATTTACTGTTTGAGCGCTCATTTTGTCCCATTCTTCATCTCAACAATGGATTTACGTAGTAAATTTTTAACTAATGATTCCCCTCACTGATGTGATGCAATTCAAACCGATTTAAATGAGATGACCTATCATTAATTTTATTCATTGCTTTGTGTCCATAAATTACTGACTCCTAGGAATGATCACGAATATATTGTTCATCCGGGCCATTGGAAAATAATTGGGAAATATAGTTGAGGAAATTCTAGATTATTCACTCATGAAATCAAACCCATGATTGTCGTGTTTAACTTTAGCTTTACATTAGCTCTTAAGAAAATCAAATGTTCATACTAAATGGCAAACATTTCAAGATAATTTACTGTTCATTACCAAGCATGAATTGAATACTTTTTCATTAATAGAAGAGACGATATTTGATCGTATAAAATGAATAAGCTTTTAATAGATTGGCAGTTTCCTTAATTCTTCATTGGCAGCTGAGATCAGTGAAGATTTACATTTCCCACAAGAAAAGCATCACAAGAAGAATGAAATATATTTCATCCCGAAGCCATCTTATTTGGACATAAATCAGAATACATTCGTTCACAATTAAGGCTAATATTTGATTGTTATTCATTGTGATTTATGGACGCACTAATGTGCATTAGCGGGCACTTACTTTTGCAGTACCTTTTTATTCATTTTGCAGACACCTACGACTCGGCAATGTGGAACATGATGAAGAAAAATGTTCCTATTACAGAGACAGAGACGGCTGACGAAAGTCACAACGAACAGCGTACTATGGTATTTGGTTTAAAAATTAATCTATTCTAGACAAATTAAAAATTTTTGAATGAAAAAAACAATTATCCAACACTCTCCATAAGTTGTTCACGAATAAATACGGCTGAATTTATCTGCATCTCATTTTTAAACTGATGAAAGAGTACTCTAATTATATTTCTTTTTTTTCTAGAAGACAAAGGCTTCAGGAACTATTCTTCGAGCATCAAATGAGATTAATAAAAGTGAGTTATTATTTGACCTGAATTAGATTTAAATATAGAATTTGTGTCAAAAATTGTGCTGTATTTTAGAGTAACAATGGTCGACTGTATTTTTTTTTCTCTTTCTTACCTACAGTAATTTGTCAGGTTAAGACGGCCAACTCACGGAAATGGCTCCCTTTTTGTTCAAGAAAACTTCCTATCACCTCAGTAGATTAGAGTGTTTGAGTTTGTTTTCTGAGGTTATTACTCTGAGAACTTCGGTTCAGATTTATCTTGCTTTCACAACAAGTCACAAGTAAAATTTAGCTTCTGCGTTGATTTTTCGTCCGAGCACACAAGCCAGAAGACGATTCTTCAATTGCTGGATAAATTTGTAGCAGTTATCAACATTATCAATTCAACGATCGATGAATGAGCTTTAAAAATGTAAACTGCATAAAAAAGTGATGTTGAAAAATATTTTACTGAAGGATCTCATCAAAAATCAGAAAAATAATGACTTTGCTGCAAATGCGTTCAATATCTCAACATGCTGACGAACTCGAGGAACTAGAATATCTGCTACGCGCCCAACAATGGGGAGCATTGAGCGTGAAGAGTGGTCTGATGACAATCTTAGCCAAGAGACGTTACAACGAACTAAAATACCCCAACAATGTATACCATTTTTCTCCACAAATGTTGAGTTCAACGGTAATATTTGCAGAATTTTTATTACCCTCGTGTACTATTATTTGTTAATTTAAATATTTCAGCGGCAAGAAATCGTGTGTCTGGAAAAGAGAACTTTGTGGAAAACCACAACCAGCGTGATGAAAGCCCTCACGACGAGGCTCTTTGCTATATCCAAAATCCTGTGACTGGTTTCGACAGAGTCAGGCAGAAAGTGGAGTTCAGGTTTAGAGGAGGAGCAGCTAGCTGGATGATTGAACGTAAGTGCACTTGCAGCAGCAAATTTTATGAAGCCAGTTCTGTCTGTGCAATTTTATTTCAGGATTTTATTACATTGGATTCAATTTATTTTAATTGTGCATTGGTTTTCATTCCGCAGCTATTGGTTAGATGATATTGTAGCTTTACTGTATGTTCAAATTCAACTATTAATACTTTTCTTTAGGGCCATTGCTGCGAAGCCTCAAGCAATGTTTATTTCGATGAAGTCCCCGTTTTGCTTTTAGGATATCTCTGAAGAATTAATACGTTTGCGATGGCTACCGAGGCATCAGGCAGAAAGAGAACAGGCGCTGGAAGCGCCGAACACGACTGACACTGTATGGGCCGATACCTCGAAGAGACTACTACATACGTGGTACCAGAACAGGCTACGAGTTTTAGCTAGTCAATTAAGTACAGAAGTATGCCTGAATGTTCTATTCCACGAAAGTTAACTCGACCTCGTGTGGTAGAATAAAATAATTTTGTATATGACGAAGTATAAGTCTTTAGCATTTTATAGGTTTTGACGTGTCTGCTATTTCTTTTCGAACAAAATTTTTTTGGTAAAACCGTGGCAAAATTCTTATCAACCACAGTTTTACATCACCGCGAATAAATTTTTTGTGCTACCAGTTTAATTTTTTCCTATTTCACTTAGTTCGTTTTTCTTTCCTTGAATATTGTTACTTCAAACCATCATTTCGTTTTCAATTTTATCAGAGGAAAACGTTCAAAAACTGACCAAGGAAAAATTGGTATGAATGAAGTACGATTTTTTGGTGAGGACATTACTGAACTGGAGATTCATTTCACGCATCAGAACAATTCCCGAGTTGATTTATGTCCTACAAAATTAATTTTGTCGTAAACAATATTCAGTTTCTCAAAAACGAAGTACACATTGTTGCGAGCGGAAGTAACATTTATGGATACGAAATTTCAACTGCCATTACTTAAAATCGACTATTTTCACTGACATTTAAATTAAAGATGAAATGACACAGAACGGTGAAGAACCAATAATTTTAAAAATATTTACAAAATACAAGCAAATTTGATCTTTCGTTCAGGCTAATTTCTGTTTGTTGCCTGTTATTTTGATCGCCGTTAAGAATTACGCATGGATGTATGTACTTTATATATACTCAGAGTCTCACATATGCATATCATATTTATTTGGCTGTAAGATCTAAATGAATGTGTGTGTTCGAAGTAGGTGCAACGACCATGTGCAGGTTTTAAGCGCCATTTCATTTGTCATGAATTCAGTTTATTCCATTTTATATCAATTTTCTGGGACATTATCTTTCACTGCCATTCGTATTTTCATTAATGAAAATTTATGTTTTATTTATAAAAATGAACTTTAAAACGTAAAAGAACTTTGTATCATATTCTTTCTTTCTAAGTCTGGGTTTTAATTTTTTTCAGATCCGTATGGGGATTGTTATCTCTTGTTTATGGTCTGTAGGGATTTGAATTTTTTTTTAAATCAGGTTTAAACTTGATATTCGACGACGGGAGCCCTAATTATAATATTCATAGCAGCACATCTTCAAAAAAATTTTGGAGTGCTCTTACCTACTTCTAATAATGTCGGATTCATCCAGTTTGCCGCCAACCTAAGCACTGCACTATCGTTTAATTTGTTTTGTGAATTGCGTTTAAGGGCATAAGCTAACTATAGATTGAGAAAATTCATTGCTTCAACACAGTTGATAAGACGATAAAAAATCTTTGATTCGGTATCAAATTCACCGATAAGTGTAGGTTATTTTTGTAGTCATATTGTTTTCCAGCAGACTGTGATTTCTGTTAAAATGTGTGTGTGAAATAAAATTAAATGTACTTCTTTGGAAGTAAAATTGCACTGAACTGTTTTTACAGCAGTGTATTGCTCCTATGAGAGAACTGCAGTTCACTGCAGTATGCCTCGACTGTATGCGTATTTTTAAACGATGATTGAGTGGCGCAGAAAGTGCCAGCGCATTTCGGGCTGCGCAGTGGAGATCGCCGCAGCATTTCCGGCAACGGCGCACGAGGCCACCGCAGTGGAGAACTCATCGCACGTCTCTGCTACGCTGCGACACCACTATCGCTCCACGCTGCTGACACCTGCGGTAAACTTCGCCGACACTGCCGTAACACTGCACCGATTTTCAACTGGGTGTCGTAAAAAATTAAGTTTTGGAGTTCAGAAACCTTATTTTTACGGACCAACTTTATCGTGAAGACTTTGTCTAAAAAGGAAAAATTTGAGTCATCCGACAATAATTGTATTATTTGGGAAGTACTAAGAACTTCTTATAGGAGAATATAAACTTCTTCATCTGCATGCTCTTCTCACTGGGTTTGTATAGCCGAGTAAAATCAGTTTTCACTTGTTAAGAGCTTGAGAAATGTAAAATAATGCACAATTAATGATTTAAGCTTAATGACCAACAAATAGTAAATAATATTCTGATCACAAAAACTGTCACATGCAGAGGCATGAATAAATTTAATGAAAATAAATTGGCAGGAGTTAAATTTTTCAGTATAAATCCTACTGTATTCATGAACTTCCACGAGCTTTGTCAATTAATGAGATTTGGATTTCTGAGAGTTTTAAATGAAACATAACCATAAAACTTCTTAAATAATACTGATAATCAACCATTGCAGTTTCATAGAAGATGGTCGCAATTAAGCCGATTCATTGTGTTATGCTAAAATGCGTACGAGAAGGTTGGTGGATATGAATGTGATTACCATTATTTCTTTTCTCTCCATACTCTGATGCAGGAACTTGGATAGGATTCCGAGAATGTGCCTTTTGGAACAGGTCTCTCGGTTCGTTTCGGTTGTCTTACGCCGCCTTTTTTCGACGGCTTTTAGGTAAAAAAATAAATAAATAAATGTAAAATTCACAAGCTAACAGCACATACATGAATGATGAAGAAGAAGAGCAAAGCATTCATTATTCTACAAGAAGATTGCGTAGTTTTAAGTATGCTATATTAGAAATTCCCTGATTTGCAGTATAGTCGGTTGCTCAGAACTCGGCTCCTAAAATAGCTTGACTTCGATATAATTTGATCACAGCCGTAACTGCTCATAGTCGTTTTGGAGAAAAAAAACAGTATCGAAATTCCTTTTTAATGATAAACCAATACTAATTTTGAATAACAATTTACTATGGTTTAAAATATGAATGAATTATTCTCTTCATTAAACATCCATTGCATCCACGGTAAATGAATCGAAAGTAAAGAAATGGGTCTTCATGTACGTAAGGATTCATTAATGCTTGCTCACATAGAGCGACGTTTAAAAATTTTAGCATTCAACCTTTAAAAACGCATGAAGAAGCAGTTTAGCATTTTGAAAACATCTGCATGTTAATTAACGAAAAGTTTTTTTTTAAATTTCGCTCTCATAAACTCAGTGTCATGCAAGTGATATGACTTGTTCAATATACAGGGTGGTAAAAATCGATGGATGCAATCTTTGACAGTAGCCACGGACTTGCAAAAAATCTGATTCAAGAATACCTGAGTTTCAAAACTTTTCAGTTTTAAAGAAGGTGAAGTTTAACCATTCAACGTCCCTGGAAATTTTTGGTCCCTCAACGAAAATGGCCTAAATATGCTGAATTGATTCTTCAATTTGCTCCTAATATGCGTCCTTGGAAATTCTCTTCAGAGGAACATTTCCTTCCTCATTCTGACATCAGTGACTACCTGATGCCAGTGCCAGTTTCGTGACTGTGGTTGTAATAGTGGTGGTCTGAGTAGAAAAATGATGACGTTAAAGGGTTAAAGTTTCAACTTTCGAGCCCATTTTACCCCATTTTAGTATTTCTAAAATACAAACGCCAAATTAAACCTCACCTTCGCATCTCGCCACACTTGAGGGCTGGAATGTTTTCGAATCAATTTACGCCGCGACATAGAGTTGATTGTTGATTAAAATTCATCTTTTGTTCGATTACTGTGTAAAATCTTATAAGATTTTACACATCTTATAAGATTTTACACATCTTATAAGATTTTACACAGTAATCGAACAAAAGATAAATACATGATTTATTTAAAACGTACTTGTAACGTCATTCAGAAAACAACTTTTTGTAGGCAAGAGCGTGTATATGCCGTCCCAATTAACACGGTATAATTATTTCTTGTTAAGAAAGAACAAAGAATAAATTTTCTTTCAATAAAATTAGTTTTGAGACAATTTGCAACTAAAAAAACGAGTAAAATATTCCTCCTAACTTACATGGACACTACTTCGTTATGTAGAGTGACTGAAGAGTTATTTTATTCTCTTTTAACTTCTCAACCTTGTGAAATTTTATTTGTTCATCACGGGTTAAAAGACGAAGAAAATTCATTATTATAAATGTGATTACAATTCCAAAATTTATGGATCTGTTCACTATTTATGTTATTTTAAATGAATTTAATTATTTGATAAAATTTTAAAATTAGGACGAGATATTTTAAATCTTTTAAAAAAGTTGTCTTGTTCACGAACAAATATTCTACTTCTTGGTTAGATCTCAGTCTTTAACGCCTCTTTTATTACCGAAGTTACAACGCATGTGATCAAAAGCTAACTTCGCTATCCCATCTGAGCAGAGCTCTGTTGGGTAAAGGTGTCTAGCAAAACTCTATTTACGCACTGCCGTCATTGTATGAAACGCTCAATTCAGGCAACTCACGTCCAAGAAGTAGCATTCCCCCTTTGCCTCATTCAGGATCCCAAGGCTCGTCAAAGGGACGATGAAGTCAGCCTGTACTTGAGTTCAGTGTGTTAGAGTTTAAAACATTTTAGGTTGTCGTAGCGTTACAACTGTCAATGCAAGCGTTCCCAAGACGTCTTGTATGTGGCTCTGAATTCTTGGAAAATACGTCATCTGGTCCACCCCTATTTGAAACACAACAAAGATATGACTTATACCGCTCTCTCAAGTCTTACCGATATTCGATTTCTATGGACGTAAAGACCATATGAGGCAGACCAGGCATTTTTTCAACGTGTTTGCGAAGATGTCATATTTTCATAGATTTTAACCATTTGGTTCAAGTTAGCTTAGTCCTCTCTGACCTGACAAAGGTGTTCGCAAAAAAAAGAAGAAGCAGGACACTACTACGAGCGTAATTTAACGTAACGGTGAATTTACGTAGAAAATGTGTCCCTACACCCTGCACGTTAATATAGTAAGATTGAAAGAAGTTTATGAAACGAGGCAAAAGTTGAAAAAATATGATAGCTTGTGAAAATAAGACAGCAATGAACAGAAAAAATATCGTTTACAAAAAAAGAAACAAAAGGAAAATCTTTCTGCACATTAGCTCGGGGCTTCTTATCTTTCACTTGGGTGTACTAACGTCTGTACGTACATTTATGATAGATTTGACAATGAAAAAACTAATAAGCTTCCCAAAAGATTTTATTCGTCGCTAAACTTATAGTTCAACAATGACGTTCCTCGTTTCAATTTTTAATCATTTAAGAATTTGAGACTACCCTTCAAGGGGACACAATTAATCATTCTACCTATGGGAATTGGCGCTCTCAAAGGAATATGTGAGGTCCCGAGCAAACGGTTGGGTATGCCTTTTTTGTTCGAATGAAAGAGATTTTTTGTTTTGTAACTGATCATTTGTTTTTTAATTCACTGTTGCTCTGTATTCAGCACCTACTATTATTTCGTCAACTTTTATCTTGTTTCATAACCTTGTTTCTCAGCGCACTGTTTCTATGCACTTTGTGCAGAGATTCTGCGTTCACTCAAGTCTTAACTTTAATGGTGTCTGTCTCCTGCCTCTCTTTAGAATGCCTTTATTGTGATCAGAGAGGCTTAAACTGATTTATCTAATCCAATAGTTTGGCAGTGAGGTTCGAGAAAACGTTGTCCAGCTACACATAATAGTGCTGTTTAAACAATTGTGATAGTAGTCCGGGGATCATACTTGATTTTTGATGTCTGGATGCTTTGACATATTCTTTCCGATAAAAAACCTCATGGCGTCGAAAGTTTGAGAATAAAATTCGATTTTCTGAATGAGCTTTTACCTAAAACTCAGAACATTGAACCTCCTTTCCTTACATGAGTTCACTGTTTTTAAGTAATTCATATTGGTACCGTAAGCCCTGCCATGTAGTGACAAGTGCAAAAATTATTTTCTAAGTGATGGTTTCGAATCTTTAGCTTGAAGCAAATAGAAGTGAAAGATGATCAACTTCACAACTTCAAGGGTACAAACATTTATTCCTCAAAAGAACGAGCAATTCGTTGTTAGCTATGTTAGTCTGTTCATTTCGAACTCCCCTTCGTAAACTAAATACCTGAATGTTACACAATTAATCTGTCCTAGTACAAAGATAGAGGAATCTGAAAATTAAAAGCTACGCATTTGAACAGATTGCGAAAAACAGGTTTAAAAACAAACTATTGCTCTAACATAAGAAACTCGGTCATTATTAATAGCGGAGATACGCTAATGTAATCGCCAATTATAATCGTTCTAATTATTCCTAAGAGTTATATATTATTGATTACCAAAGAGCTGTAACCTATTACTGCATTTATCCATTTCTCTCTCAATTCCTCAATCTTTACTTTTAAAAATGCATTAATAAAGTTGAAAACCATTGCACGATACCATGTATAACATTTATCGTTTCAAGCACTTCTTCTTTCATGGTATTTTTTGAGTGTTAACTTTTTAACACTAGAGCGACCGCGCACACCCTCATGCTTTCATCGGCCGTCCGGTCATTTTGACCGGAACAATGAAACTAGGATTTACTGGAAAAAAGAATGAGATTAAGTTCACTGCAATTTTTTAGAGAAGAATACAACGGTTGAATATCAAAGTAAAATAATGATAAAGTGTTGAAAACGCATTCATTTATAAATTTTGTCAACCTTCTTCCTTTATTAACACATATTAAAATTGTGGAGTTTTACAAAGCACTTAAATATACTTGAAATTGTACTTACTTATTGCATGGTAATAAATTTAGACGTATTTAGGAAATACAAAGTATTTAAATAAACCCAAAGAGAAATTGAAATTACCATCGCTTATTGCACTCTTTACAAACCATAACAATGTTCTAATGAGCAGTGCAATTTCCATAAAGATATGTATTGCACTTATTACTAGTTTTCTTTGTCTTGTTGCGGCAAAGACCATTGGGTTTTTTCATTGACAATCTGTTTTATCTTGGAATTTGAACAATCGGGAACTCTTGAACTCCACGATCCTCTATTTCACCACCTGTTTTTACTTCAACATTTGTGTTGTTCATTCTGCAGAATTTCCATTATAGGAGTAAAAAAATTCTCTGCTGCTTATGTTAACGTCTATTTCTGTTTTGTATAATACGAAGGCATTGATTGCAGCCAAATCTAAAACATTGCACAAGCACTGCATTGGCCAACGGCTAGAATCAACCTTTGTTGAATACAATTTGGCCTTTTTCAATTATGTCAACTCCAAATTTTGTGTCATTGTACAAGGCAATGGATTCAGGGATCTTATTGTGTCCATCTAGAATTGAAACATTTCTGTGCAGTGTACTAAGCACGAGGACATTTTTCGAAGGTTTTCCTTGGTATAGCGTCAAAGTAGTTTCGTTGGATTGCAGTACTTAAAAAAACTAGGCCCCTCGCAGCTTTTAATTTCTGTTGGCATTTCTCTCTTTACTCGATTTACCATACCAATTGTTTTCTTTTCTTCCAGTCTGACAGCAAGTTTCATGGATGTAAAAAGTTGTCAGTAGTTTCATTTCACCCACAATTCAGAAAAGGCTCCATGAGGGTCATTACAACGTGTTCAGACAAGGATTCATTTGATTTGCGATGAGAGTCTTTTCCCCAAATATGGGAATCCATTCAACAAATAATTAGTTTTGCATCAACAGCAAGCCAAAACTTGACGCCAAATTTGTCAGGCTTACTAGCAATGTACTGGGTGAACGGTTACCTAGCTTTAGTTGCAAAAAGCTGCTCATCTATTGTTATGTTTTAATTTTGCCTGAACTTAACTTTACATTTTTCAATAAAACGGTTCCATACAGTTGAAAATAGCTCATATTTGTCTGTTTTCACCGTTTCTTATTGTGATGTTCGTTCTTTTTTGTACCATCTTTTTGGAAATAAACTGTTTTTCTTTCTTTCTTCAAACCGTAGGTACTTCAAAACCTCTTTGTATATATTTCGAGGCATCAACTCAGCAATACTAGGAGGACCCCATTTCTTTGACCACGCCATTTCAACTGGTTGTCCCTTTGCTAGCACTCTACGAGCGTACATGACGGCATGTAATGCGTGCATTTCCTTCTTTGAAACTTTCCAAATTGGATTTGAAAGTATAGTTTGATCTTCAATTTCAGTACATTGTCTAATATGTTCAATGATGAAATTGTCAATGAGCAAGCTATTAATGAGCTGAACTTGCTGTTAGGCGTTTTTTTCAGTTTTATAATGGTAGTTGGACCAGGACATTCTTTCAAAACACTATGCTGAGCGCCGCGACTTCTAGTAGGAGCGACCTTACTGCAGTGTGCACTCGCTATCCTGCAATACTGCAAGTCCGGTCATTTTGACCGGACGGCCTTTCTAGGTATGATACCTAGCTTGAGTGTGATGAATTATTTGTAGAAGCATAATATTTTACAGAATTATACATCACACCATATTATTTAAATCAAAAAATTTTGACACATTGCATCAAATAATTGCCGTATAATAAATTCGTAAATTTTGAATTCCGGTCGAAATGAGCGGACGGCCTTTCTAGTGTTAAACGCAGCGTTTTACCATTTTACTGACTATAAACCAGCAGAAATTTTTCAGCCCAACTCATTTCATTTCTCTTATTTGAGCATATTTTTTACACCGATGAAATCGGTGCTGTGAAAGTATGCAAAATGGTTCATAGAACATACGAGGACCTGAAAATATTTCGTTTAGTGAATAATGTAATACAACTCTGATAAGGAATCAAATACTGCACCTGTCAGTACAAATTTCGCCAACAACAACAGCCTCCTCTTGAAGGCATTCGACCCCAAGCTGTAGCACGGGCAAATTCCAGGCGCCTTTAACTGCGGATTCCCCACTGCTGGACTTCTATATTTCTTTGGGCACAAATAAGAACTTGAATTGGATGGTTGCGTTCAGCGAAGAGACATCTTGGCAGGCTGGCAATCCCCTGCAAGGAAGGCCAAGGCAAACTTTGAACAGACTCGGCTCTATTTAAACTCCAGGCCTTCTCAAGCTCCTCAGAGGCAGTCTTTGGCTCCGGTAAACTTTCCCAATTAACGAAAATAATAAAAAATATCATAAATTTTTAATTCAGCAGCTGTTCCATTAGGTAGAGAAGTTGCTGCACGTGCAGATACCGGGTCCTCAGAGTATGCGTCTTCCTAGAACTACACAGTTTTGAAGGAGGATAATAGGTGAAGGGGACGCAAGGGGGATAAGACATATTCAACCTTGAACTGTTTCATTTTCTAAGTTGTGCCTAAGAAAATGTTCTTCACTAAAGTTGACGGTTTTTCACAAATGGATTACCGACTGCGGCAGAAAATAACTGGGCGGTCGGAGTGAACACCGATTTGAAAAAAACGTATATTTCTGAACTTCTCTCCACCGTGGAAGACGTTCACAAAAAGAGAGGCTATCATTAATAAATGAATTTTCCAAAATTTCTTATTAAAAACCTCTTCTCTAACAACCAGTCATCTACTCGAAAGTTATCCATCATGAAAATTTTCCACGAAGAAAATTTATAATTAATTATTTGCGTTCAAATCTAGTTTTGGTACTATCGCACGCATGAAAACTACTTTCTTCAGAGGCATTACATCGCTTGATTGCGAATAAAACTCAGGATTGTAATAGCCACCCAAAATGATTAAGCTTCTAAACACTGATAACAGATAATAAATACTTTAATAGTTGCATTAGAAACCACTCTAAAAATCTTTAATTTCTGAATGCTGATCTTTGCCAAAACTTGATCACTAGTTAGAGAGCGCCACTTTTACGTCTGATATTGGCTTTCATTCCTATAACGTCGGTAATTTTGTACTCGTATTACCGCTATCACTCACACCATCATTAGACTGGTACTGACATCAGGTTACCACCGACGTCACAGAATGAGAAAGGAACTGTCATTCGGCAGTGAACTTCAAAAAAGAGATTAGTAAGAAATTAACCAACGTGTACAATATTTGTATTAAGGCTATTTTTACCAGATGACCCTATGGTCCTCTGAGGCGCTAAAGGGTTAATTAAGCCCCAAGTTATTCCGAACAACTGGTGGAATAGAAGCATGAGTCACGATTGTGAATACTTTTACCAAAACTAGTAAAAGTAATGCAACACTTAATTGCTGTAGAACGACTGAGTGTCGCTTAAAATACAGGATTTTTTTTAAATGACTGAAATTTGATCATTGACAGTTTGACAGAAACATAAGATAAGAAAAGTACACCAAGTTGTTACATGATTTTTTGTTGAATAATATTTTCCCATATATGAATTTCAATCTCGATAGAGAGATAATTTAATCGTAATTCAACACAATTACTAATTACACTTGCATGATACATAACAATGTTGGATCAAAATTATTTTATCGTATATTATCGGCAATCACCTGATTGAGCTCCATAGTCTACATTATTCGGGAAAGACTACGTGCAATTTTTATCGGGAAGTTTTTAATGAAGTATTGCTAAAGTGTTTCACAAAAAGTTCCCTCCGGCCAATCATTGAAAAATGAGGTTCGAAAACGATGGTGCTGCTGCTCACTTTAATTTTCAATTTTCCAGTTCCCTGATGGGCATGAAGACCTCATCGCCTGGCCATCTTGGTGTCTCGAAATAATGTCTCATTAAGGCCGCGGCTCACAGGTCAAATTTCCTCAGCGCGCTGACAAGCGTGCTCACGAAATTATAAAATTTCGCCACCATGCTGACGTTTTCGTGTTCGGAAGCTGTCCGACAGTACGCTGCCCAGACGACAGCGTGTTCATTTTCAGTGCCGCATAGAAAGTTGAGGAGTTAGGTATACTCTCATGTCGAGCTCCGATGTAGAATGGCTAAGAGCACAAGCTTTTAGTGTCTTAGACGCTTTTCCAGAACACGAGTATTTATGGAAAGTGAAATCTGCCTCGTACATGAATAAAGTACTGAGGCAACGTGGTACAATAACTGTCCAAGAAGTAATGGACATGAACCTTTCCATTAATGACATTGCAAAGAAAATACAAATACTTCCTGCGCAGTACCGAAGATAATTTATTTTATGCGCGTCAAATAGTTTACTGGGTTGATCTTCGTAGTGATTCAATATTACCGATGGTTAAGGAATTTAGTAATTAATTACTAAATGAAGGATGCCAATTTTACACTTTAGTTTGGAGAATTAATACTTCAATTTCATGACTATTTATGTGTAATATCGATTTTGAAAAATTCACTTTTCCTAATTGTCTTTTATTATTTCGACAATAAATTTCATGCGAGCACAAGCGAGAAGTAAATAATAATGTGAAATTAAATTTAAAACAATGAAAATGGATGAACAATACAAAAAATTTTACCTTTACATTTTTAAACCTGATATTCAATTGCTTTATAGAAATTGGAAACATTGAACTTTAAAACCCTGTTAATTTAGCCCTATTAATCGCTCACCACACGCCCTCTCACACGATACAGTCTTTCCCATTCTCCTTCAAAAAATTAGACATAAAGTCCCGGATGCATGAAAGTATCAGTGCGAGTTGACGCTCTCAAGTTTAAAGAACCATTTTTTTGTCTATTGTGTCTATTTATTTATACTTTCTCTTTTACCGTCTTTTTGGTTTTAACATCTCAGATGATAATGATATATTTTTTCATTTCCATTATCACAATATTGTCACCGTTATTGGTAATATTGAATGGAATAGGAAGAATGAAATAATTCTTTAATTCATCATATATCTGGCGTTATTCAAATAGTAATTAAAGTCTTCATTGTTAACGCCAAGTCTTTATTCTTGAAAAATTCCAACGAAGCTTTGTCCATCCCTTTTCATTAGTTTGATGGCATGCATGTTTTTAATAACTAAAAGAGCATGAGTGCTTGGAAGACGGATTTTCTCTCATAATGTTTCTTTCATCTTTTGAGAAGAGTACACCCAATTTGGCTAGCAAGTCGCGGCCTTTAGATTTCTGGCATGGGTCACTTGACAAATTTAGATCATTAAAAATCAATGATGCCTCTTGAAAACTTCGAATAGGTAGAGTTGTTCGAACCTCAGCATGGATTAGTTACACTCAGGCGGTGTTGAACTCGTGCAGCAATCATGACACCAGCGTTGAATTTTTTACGAAAACCTAACCTTGTTTGAGCATGGGCTCGTTTGCATATAAACCTAATGAAGTCATGATTTAAACTTACTACTTGCCTCAGATTCCTTTAAATACGAATTTCGATCCAATACGTTTTGGATCTTAAACCCGTTCGGGGGTTTAAAAGAAGGAAAGATGTAAGGGAAGGCAAGGGAAATATGCAAGATCCGGTACTCAAGGTTAGTTGGCTTTTTGTTGAAATTGATTAGTTTTTTTTTGCAGGCCATCGTTTTTCTGCTCAATTGTTTTCTTTTTTCAGCACCTATTGTTTACTTGTTCAACTTTTTCTCATGATTCCAAAAATTCTTCCAGTTTTGCAGTGTCTAAGCACAGAGTGCAAGGATCCAACTCGTGCGAAGACCACAATCAGATTCCATATTTCGGTATTGTATGTGATCTTCCTCCTTTCCCTCATAAAAGGAGTTGTGCCTAACCACAACCTATGTTCCAGTTAGGGAACTAATTATAAACTAAGAGTTTATATTGAAAATTCGTGAAGCTCTTTTGTGAATCATGGATGAAACTGTTTTAAAAGTACGTTCCGAACTTTTTATTGAAATTTGCGCAAATATATTTTGAAGATCTTGTTTATCACATCAGCTAATATAAGCACATCAGGAAGCGGCAGTAAAAACTAGAGTCTTATGGTCACATCTGTTCTCACTCTTAACATTGGCTTGTTACATGCTGCACCACAACTTGGAAATAAAAGTTGAACTTCAATTTTCTGAGGAAAAAATTACAACCATACATTGTGTAGAATTTCCATTATTTTGTCTTCACATTCATTAAAATTTAGCACAGGTTGTCATCTTCAGAAGGTGGCTTCAGAATTAGTGTAAAATAGACCACTTCTTTAGGCGAAATGTTTACTTTAAAAATACCAAATGCTGCGCACGTGTAATTTTTTCTGTTCCGATTTTAGGTTTCACTTCGAATTAACGTTAGAATTATCTTCGGTCCGGTTGAAGATTCATTGCTGTGTTTAAACACCCGTGGACTGCTATTTATTGATATTTTGTTTTTATTTTCGAGCAAGAACTGCACACAGCCACTCGGACATGCTGAGGTAGCGTAGTAGTCTCACCAGCACGATCCCTCATTGCGAGGACTGGGTCTCTACTGCAGCATCTCTGAGATAACTTTATCTTCAGGTGCTGTAGCTACTCCCGAGGAAATTACCATTGTTCAAGGTTTCGATGATTTAAAATTACGAAAAAAATGGACTCGGTTAACCATGAGTGAAGTCCGCCTGAACGATTTCCCTTTTTATTAGTTTGTTAGGAGTATTTTAGGGACACTAGAGATCCTTTCTCTCTGCCATCATCTCCCGTAAGGAACTGGCTAGTAGTAATTTAGAATATAATGACGTGTACCTCAGAATGCACCTAAATAACCACACTCTTGCACTCTTGCAGACTTACTCGATATTAGGCTTCACCTGACGTGCCTTTAGGGAACGTAAAAGGAAATATCCGCCGAAGTGACAGAATGTGACCAGTGAGTTTCTAGGTTCTATGGATAATGACAGAAAGCAGAACCTTCGTTACTATATAGAATGCTCTAAATTGTAAAAAAACGTATTTGTTTCATAAAAAAAGTTTCAGGCATTCATAACTTTATCTGAGAACTCAAAGTGACCTCTCATTTTGATGCATGTATGCACATCGTTCTTTATAATGTGAATCTCACTTCAAACAGAATGTAGTTTTAACAGAAGAACCAGGAGTTCCACGTCTTCTGTTTTTTATCTCACACTAAATGAAAACACTCAGTACAAATGTTTTCATCTCCTTATTCTCCCAAGGGTTTCTTTGGTTTCCTGGAAACAAAATTAATTTGGTACAACATAGTGGCTCTATAAGAAGACTTTTTTCAAACGAGTGAACTCGTTGTAAATATTTTGTATCAAACAGATTTCCAGCAACAAAATCGGGTCAATGTTCTGCACACGCTCCGGCTAATACTCTATTACAGGAGCAGGGCGTCAGGCTTTTGGGCTCAATTTCCGTGCAGTTCTGCTCACAAGTTTTTTCAAGCCGTCAATAATTGTCAGGGGCAGGTTTTGATAGCAAATTTCAAATATTTCCATCCAAAACCAGTAGTCGAGGGGCTGAGGTCGAGGCTGTGTACGAGCCGCAACAAGTTTGATCGACGGCTTCCAATCATAAGTACTTGAGAGCCAAAAATATTTGCTTTTTCTTTTCTCGATCTCGGAGAAATTTTTTTAGTCTCCTTTGTCTCCATTCTTTCTAGCCAATTCCTCACTAATCCTTAAATTTGCAAAGTACAGGCCAGTTCACTAATGGAAATGGCGGACATCTGACTGAAAAATGATTTTACAATTTGATTCCTGAGCGTATGTTTATGATAATTGTTAAAATTTCTCAATCATATCCGTAGGCTTTGATTTTAAAGCTAAATTTTACATTAAACTAATATTTATGAATTGTTAAATACAAGGAAGGAAAGTTTTTTAGGGATGTTTTGAATTTTCAGATACTTTGTGGGTTGCGACTAAATCCGATTTACAAATACATTAGAATTTAGACTCAACCATGGCCAATAATGATTTTTAATGACAAATTAATTTGATACAACTTTTGTTTTCGAAAATCATGAATCCCTTTGCAGATAGATGATGGTGTCATAACTTAGAAAATAAAATATAATGTAACTTGAACGTGGAGAAAATTGTATCAGAGCAGACAAACACTAAATCGGTTGTAACATTCATTTTCCTTTCGGAGTTGAACTTTACCATTTGATGTAAATTTTCATCCATTTCTAAATTTGTTCAAATGAGGAGCTTCATAAGTGTTTTCGACTTTTTTTTTTAAGGATTTAACGACAAGGAACGCTTAATTAATACAAGCTTCGTGAAAAAAAGCACGAAGAGTGATATTTCTGTATAAGTTGAATAAATACAGTACATGAATACATCTAAATGAATTTCTAACTTGAATTACCTGCATTTCTACTACCGCCGGTACATACAGCTCGCCACAGTACATATCAAACATCATGGGCTATTGGCGACTGGTTAATGTTTGGCTTCTCTCAATGGAAGCCAAACAACTTTGTGTCGGCAATCAAATACGAATCGCGCTATCGCTCTTTGAAACTAAAGCCATGTATATCTTGGCTTTACGCTCAAGTCAAGTGATCAAACGAGATCCATAATAACTCAGGTAACCTTGACATGTTCAAGCAACCTTTGTTGAATTCCTTACGGAATTAAAAACTGCAAAAATAGTTAATGATGTTAATTACATAGCTTTGTTGTTACGGGTATTTTTAATTTAAAATGAAAGTTAGACGGGTACATGTGAGAGTGTCTTGCTCCCTAAAGTTCTCAGCGTTACAATTGCAATTGACGTATTTTAGTATGGCTGTAGAAGTGTGGACCTCGGCATTTCTATCATGTGACGAGAGTTGAAGCTCGAACCAAGGCGATTGAAACCACTCAAAAACTCCTCACCAAGTCAGTTCAGTCTCCAATGCTGAGAGAAAATATTAACGCTTTCAGCACCCACTGTAGCGCGTGATGAAAGTGCATTTTCTCTGTAAAATGAATGGGCCATATCCCCAACGAACAAAAGCGGGTCAGTATTGGAAAGCGATAATTCAGTTGCATACTCTTGGATATTACTGTGATGTATCGCGTCACAAAAACAATAACTTTAACTCATTCAATGATCTTGGTACTCAACTGATTCATTCGCTTCATATAATAATTTTTTTTTTCCAATTCAGCTGCTTAAAATAGATTCACGACACACATGCAAGCGAATGCAAAAGAAATTCTTATTATGTCAAAAATACGTCTTAGGACGCTATACTAAATTAGAGAATTTCTTAGAGAAGAGTGGCTAGCTGAAGCGCTCAATCTAGTTGTCCAGCCAAATCGTACATTGTTTCCTCAGAAAACACATATTTTAGCAAGTACGCATCAAAATCACTGCATTACCATCTTACCTAATCAGTTGAAAGATTTTACTTCACACTAGTGTGTAATTTTCATCATATTTGCATGGTATATAAGGCAGTATTGAACAACTCGCGAATGAAATGAGCGACAGAGTTGGCCATTTTGATCTGTGAGTCGACAATTTCTAAAGGGACAAGTAACACTGTAAGGTTCTAAAAAAAATTTTTTTGTCTTGACGGAAGTAAAACGTGGCTTATGACTTCCAGCAGCTGTGCCTGTTGTCCAATAAAAAGGTAAAATTTAGATGTTATTGTAGTCTTGTTATACCATTCTCGCCATCGAGTTCGAAGGCACGTGCAATAGTATATAACTTCATGTAACAACTGCACTGCATAAAACAAAATACTTACTCTAGGTAAATGGATAATTGTATTTGAACCTCATTACGAGAAAATTTTGCATGAACATTTCATTCATCAAATTTGAGAGACATAGTGAAGCAATTTTCTGAGTTATTTCAGTGAATCTTGACTTGAATTTTCGTGTTAAAATCCTGGTGCTGGTAAAATTGATGACAACTTGGCGTTTTTTACCTTTAGCTATCATGTTTCAGACACTGTCTGACATGATAGAAGTTAAAAATATTCCTCAATGCATCAATGCATGAACTAACTACTGGTTTCTGTATGTTAATTTGTGACTGCTAAATCGCAGAAATTCAATTACATGCCCTCATAAAGTATATTTGGAAGACTCGAGTTCCAACTTGGTTGGTCTAAGTGCGTTTCAACGTATTTTTAACCAACAATAACGAGATAATATCGATCATAAAAAAGTAAACGCAACGTTAAATGTTAATAACTTTACAGTGAATGAAGATTATCTAATTATGTTATTATGTATTAGGTGGAGGAAAACGTTTTCCCTAAAATACTATGTCACATTAAAATTGGTTGGATCAGTGATGGAATAAATAATAGTTGTAAGAATATTGTATGTTGAAAGTAAAAATGTTGCAAAAATGTATTTATGACCAGTTTTCATTAATGTCTTTTTGGTAGGAGAACATCTTTCAGGGAATCTCTGTTCAAATTTATTTCGAACTTCCTTTAATACCATCTGAGGCAAAATTGGGCCCCCGCGGCACCCCTGACTCAATTTTTTTGTCGAAAAAGGATCCTTATGATATGGGTTATTGTGCCACAAAATATTATGGCGCTACGGACACCAGAACCCCCGCCCAAGGGGGGTCCAAAAAGGGGCCGAAATCATAAAAAATTGAGTATGTTTCTTTTTTGTGTCTGAAAAGAATCCATTCAAATCGTAACTACTCACTGAATTTTGATGCTAGAACAAAACCAAAGACAGTTTTAGAATCCTTGGAACATTTCTAACAAAGTTATTTATTTCAATTTGAAGATTTTGAAATTTTTTTTTGTGTTATGCGAAACTTTATAATAACATCTCACACCATTATTTTTGGATTTTGGATCCATATAAATTTTTTGGTTTTCTCAAATTTGAATGCAACAAATTATAACTCTGTTAGAAATGTTCCAAGGATTCTAAAACTGCCTTTGGTTTTGTTCTAACATCAAAATGCAATGAGGAGATACGTCTTGAAATATACATAAAAGTGTATAAAACAACTCATTTTTAGTAAGAAAAAATTTAATAAAATAAAATAAGGCCTAAATCGAAAAAATGACATGAGTAAAAAAGGTTTACTTTCGAAAAATACATATACTGACCAATTTTCAAGTGAATCGGACACACAAAGTTGAAAATCCCGGACCTATATAAATGAGGTACATGGTGAGTACTCAAATAAAATATATTTCTGTATGTTTTTATGCACGATATTTCTTATTTTACATTGAAATTTACAAGGAAAATATTGCACATAATTCGCACATAAAAAAGATCAAAGAAACTGCATTCATGTACATAAATTGTCAGTGCTATTGCAATTCAATAGTATTTTTGTTTTTGGACTCTCATGAATAATAATACATTTCTACCATTCAAATTGTATCTCCTCATTGAGTTTTGATGCTAGAACAAAACCAAAGACAGTTTTAGAATCCTTGGAACATTTCTAACAAAGTTGTAATTTACTGCATTCAAATTTGAGAAAACCAAAAAATTCATATGGATCCAAACCCAGGAATAATGGTTTGAGATGTTATTATAAATTTTCGCATATCACAAAAAAACACTTTTCAAAATGTTCAAATTGTAACTTATTACTTTGTTAGACATGCCCCAAGGATTCTAAAACTGTCTTTGGTTTTGTTCTAGCATCAAAATTCAATGAGGAGATACGTCATAAAACTGTATCAAAAACCTCATTTTTATTAAAAAAAGAAAAAAAATAAGGCCTAAATCGAAAAAATGACACAGGTAAAGAAAGTTTACTCTCAAAAAAAACATATACTGACCAATTTTCAAGCGAATCGGACAAAAAGAGGTCAAAATCTCAGATGGTACCCTTAAACTCTTTGTTCTCGCGGAGACGTTGTTGATGAAAATGCGTTGCTCGTTTGTTAGTTGCATAACGATGGGTTTAGTCACTTGAACATTTAAATTTAATTTTAAATTTTCAGACGACTTGGGCCTTATTTATACTCAAATCTAAAGCATGGTAGTCAGGAGACATATCTGTGTGGGTAATGCAAGAAATGAAACTGAAATGTCTTAATCTAAAGTTATTGACATTTTAAGTAGGGTTTACTTTCTTGTGGCCTATAGGATGTTTATGAATTTGGATTTTGTTAGCTTGGATTGTTGTACGCCTACCTCGAAATGATACGATTTCTTATTCTCTTTTCTTCGTGCTCTAGAATCCATGTCCGAAGAGACTCGTAGTTCACGCACTGCGATTGAAGTTAAATGCCATTAGCACAGACATCTGAATGTAAATGAGTCTAATAGGAAGTTTTCTTAAATATCATTTTTCGTTTGCTACTGTTGATTTTAAGACCAAAGGGTTGATGTATTGAAAATAAGGGTCTTCTTTGATGTCTGTTTGTAATGTGTATCTACAGAATTTTATTCATTATTTCTAATTGGAACGTAGCCATCTCTTCAACATGGGTTTTAAACTTTAGCACAGACTCGTGGCGGAACTGTAAGCTGTGGTGCCGCTACTTGTAACCTCGACCGTCCAGCTCTCACAGCCTGTGAGGGCTACTCTCATGCTCGTATCTGTGTCTCGTAGGACTCGGTCGTGTGATCCTACACTACGTTAGATCTGCTGAAGTGTCGTGTGTAACATGGCTTAGTTGCGAAGTGATATTTTAGTATTCACTCAGTGAGAACCTAGCGTTCTGCTCCAGCTGTAGTGCTTGCTGCTATGCCGTGCCTTTGGTATTTTTGTCTTTGCTTCTAGCAATTTATGTTATGAGGGTAGGGGAAATTTTAAGACTTTTGAAGAAATGTTTCTCAGATTAGAAGTGTTTTCAAAAAAAATTACATGATACTATTATAAGTTTGACACATTTTATTCCTTGGTCCACCCATTTTCAATTTGTAAACGTTTAACACAATCCATCTCAGACACTAATTGAATCTAAGTGACCATA
Organism: Platorchestia sp. MABIK; assembly: GCA_014220935.1. Lineage (NCBI taxonomy): Eukaryota > Metazoa > Arthropoda > Malacostraca > Amphipoda > Talitridae > Platorchestia > Platorchestia sp. MABIK. The sequence goes on from JACJUY010004686.1 coordinate 81,591, forward strand.
TGAAGAGTTTTGTTCAACTTTAATTTTTGATTTGCTTCTATTGAAGTTTTAAACCTTATGGTTCGTATATTAAAATTATGGGTCTTCTTTGTCAGAGGATGTTTAGTACTTCACCTGCGATGCAAGACGATTTGTTATAAATCACGTCTGAAGTTAGTATGAGTTTGAAAAGTTCGCTATAACGTTGTAAAATATTACAAATGTCTTCGGAAATTGTGAATGTATGTCATGTGGAAATTAACAGATGTCATGTTGAGACCGTCCTAATTTGCGCCAATTCATAAAAATGTTCCATGGGCTTCAGAACAATTTAACTGAATGTTTATAGAGTATATAGGCTTGAAGTGCAATATAAACCGCAGATCTTTCCTTGAAAATGAATCATTTCTCCAGTTTAGAAATCGTTATGAAATTCGTTCATTCGTAAAGGCTGGATAAAAATTCCTCTGAAACTGGAAAAATTGAGTTGCAGCGCCGGTGACACACACAAACATCTCGGTTCTTGACACACACAAATGGAGCTACTCGCCAAAATTTACTCAATATTAAGCCAAAGTAAACTTGATCTGCACGGCGAGCCCCGAAGAAGCCTTAACGGCAGACGTGACCAGATAGCAGATCTGAAGGGGATGTTCGTAGGGTTGGAAAATGTGTTTTTTTTTCTCCCACAAATCGAGTTTCTGTACATGTAACTGCTCGAGAGTGCGGCACCCTGCAAACTTGCTCTGCAAAATAATAATCTTTCACTGGCGAGCTTTTTATAACGAAATCTCCATTCTCAAAAAGTGATTTGCTGAAATCGTAAAAAGATAGGATACGCAAATGAAAAGTATTTCACGCGTATTTAATACGATGGTACATTTGCTGATTATTTCCAAAATTTCAAATTTTTCTTGTTAGTCAATCACTTGAAAAATTCCCATCCCATTACTCCGTGCAAAATACATCTACCAGCATTTAATTTTATCACGAGTGCATCGCGTACGCCTTAAGAAAATTCAAGCGCATAGAAAGAGCTAGCCTTCTACAGGGGCAAATGGTTTGAAAATAATACAATTTTAGGTCGATAAAGATACATACATAGCCGATGGCACCTCAATTGGTGAGCGTTACTGTTTATGAGATTCCTTTTCTAATTTATTTTTTATTTTGGCAGTGGTTGTAGAAAAAAAACACCATCACAATTACGCACCGTAATTACACGCATTAATACAGTCATGTCTTTACAGGTTGAGAAAAAATAATGATAATGGAAACCATTGGAAGAAAATAATGGTATCAAATTTAATTTCGTAAGCCATGAGCTGAAATTTTTATTTTGATTCAATTAGAAGATCCGAACTGGTTTTCTTGCCGGCGTTTCATCGTGAATAATGTTTCAAGCATCCTTTATCTCAATATCTTAATATAATAGAAGGTGGTCGTTATGGGAATTAAAATATTAGTGTAAAAGCCCTCCATATTTTTGAGCCCCAAAAATCTTTTCACACTTCCACGTGCAAAATCGTTGAAACGCATTATCTTGGAATTAAGTCGTTCAGCTAAATAAGATGAAATGGTTACTTTGTGAACTACGCCTTAGGAACGAAATTTCTTTTTTGAGTCCCTAGAGCCTTATTGTAGATTTCCTTCATTTATATTGCACCACTCATCATCGGTTTCACAGGCCGGAATAAGTACTTCAAACGTAACCATCAATATCAGTAATATTTTGCTCGATTTCACCAGTACTCATTTCAATCGTTCAATTCTCTCAAAAGGATTGGCAGGTTTATTTTAGATGAGTATGCGCTGTAAGGCAATATTTGAAGGGTTGGCATAATACCAGCAATAAATCAACAATAATTTTCTTGTAACATGGTCTAACTCTACCTCTGGTAGACCTGATCCTAAACTGAGTGGGCCAAAGATCACACCGTAAGATTGGAGTGTCTGTAATAAACTGTTCAATGTTGAGTAAACAATTTTCATATCTAAGTTTCTTTCTTATAATTAGCCTCATTCTAACATTCAGTTGCTGCTATAAGGCCTGTAGAATTATTTGAAATGTTTTACACCTTTTTCACTTCAAATTAATCCAAGTTAAGTTAAATTTAATCAAAGTCAAGTTCAATTTAATCCAAGAAAAGTTCAATTTAATCAAAGTCAAGTTCAGTTTAATCCCAGTCAAGTTCAATTTAATCCGAGTCAAGTTCAATTTAATCCAAGTCAAGTTCAATTTAATCCAAGTCAAGTTCAATTTAATCCAAGTCAAGTTCAATTTAATCCGAGTCAAGTTCAATTTAATTCAAGTCAAGTTCAATTTAATTCAAGTCAAGTTCAATTTAATTCAAGTCAAGTTTGTGGGAAATTCCACACAACTTCATTTTCAATTTATAAGGAACAAAAGGTCAATAAAGTTTTATTCATTTATTGTAGAGCCGTACAAGGTAGTCTATACCTTTAGGCTTTCAAAAGCAAACACATCCGTGTCCGTTGATAGTTTCAAGTTTCAAGTTTCAAAGTTTTAATAGTGTGCGACGGTTGCTCAAGAAGTTTAGGAACGATGCTTCGCAACGTCAAGGCACAGAATAAGAAACCGAACGGTGTCTCAGCAGGGCAGAGTAGGTATGCTCAAAAAACGTTGTCGACAGAGCGCGAAGCCAGGGTATTAAGGCCAACATGCCGACCTGGAGTAAAGAAAAACCAAGGTAAGCTATCGACAACCAGCGACAAAATTCCTACTATCGGACGTTAACTTTCAAGGTATCAAATTAGATAGCACACCTAAACGCACCCGCAAGGCCTAGACGAAGCTGCACGTTAGAGGTGAGGATGACGAGACGCTGGACTGAAGAAAGAAAACTGCCAGTGGAGTTCCCCCCAGTGTCAAAGGCACGGAACGTAACGATCATACTGGAGGCAAACGAAACAATTAAATAACTGTTCAACTAAATTTACGACCAATGAGAACAAACGAAACCAAATAAACTCAAGTAAGTCAAAAATCAGTTATGACAAACTAAACCTACAACCACTCACCCAACTTTATTGCCACACTTGGTGGGTAATATACCACTTTCAGAAGAATGTTTAGGAAATTTAGAGGAAAACAGTCGAAGGTAGGTGTTCAGGTAAGGACAGATAGGATAGATTAAGGTTTTTATTCTGATGAAAGTCATAGGCCCAGAAGAAGTAAATTATATATCAGCTCTAGGATGAGCAATATCGCATCCAAGTATTAGAAGCTGAATTAATAGTAATTCAAGTTCACCGAGATATGAGCATTGCTCAATCTCCAATAAAGTACGGCAACTGCCGTTTTAAATTCAATTTCAATGTTTAATGTTTCATCGTTTAAAACCCTGAACACCTTCAAGAGATTAAATAAACCCAAAAATAAACAATAATGGAAAAAATTTATACAGGCGCGCAAACGTAAATATAGTTGAAACACAGAAGCTGCAAGAAATTTAGGATACTTAGTTATTGTGATGATAAATTAGAGGGATGACACCGGCATGATACAACTCCAATGCAGAAACAGACCAGCTCTCACCTTAAATCCTAACTAAAAACTAAAGAACTCCACCGACATTACTTCCCAATGACTGCAATACGACCGAAAACAACGGAAAGAAGCAAAGCGGCTCGCCCAACTTCACGCCACGGTCTCAACTGACAAGTGCACCTCGCGAGCATGTGGGAGATTTTTCCCACAAGTTCAAATTAATCCAAGTCAAATTCAAATTAATCCAAGTCAAGTTCAATTTAATCAAAGTCAAAATAAAATTAATAACAGTCATATTTTACACACATATATAGGAAAACGTTTGGATTTTATGTATGTAATGTTGTATTCCGTACCATCGGTTTTTCAAATAACTTTAAAGATGCCTTTTTCAGTATCTTATGTACCGATTTCTCTAATATAGGAGTATAGAAGAAAAGTGTTTCTCATTGAATTTGAATCAGCGCTTCCCTCAAGATGGATCTCTACAACCAATCAACGGACTATGAAACAAGTGAAGACGAACAAGAAAATATACGCGAAAGAGTAAGAAGAGGAGTAAAGAGAGGAAAATACAAGAAAACACGAGAAGAAAAATGCAGAGTGATAGATGCTGCATTGAAAGATGAAGATAAGAGAACAGTGGCAACATTTTTCTTGCTAATGCAAGAACATATCTGAGTAGTAATGTACTCATATAAATTGTAATCAAACGGAATCGTACATTAGTACTCAGTGAATAGCATTTGTATATTTTTTTAAAGAATAAATATACATATCGTCACGTATTAATCTTTTGTATTTGCATGTATATGATTTCATATATATATATCTATATATATATATACAAATTAATTTATACGTGGTAAAGTGGAATTTCACGCAAATAAATATCAATAAGTGTAAATAATTCCTCGAAACTATGTGTATGTGTAACAAAAAATAACCTTTTGAACATAAATATTTGAATGTATGCACTCTGTCATCAATGTAGAATTTTAAAACAACTTTAATGAGGAGTATAATACGAAGTTTTTATAATTGACTTGCATCTTTTACACCGATCAAAGATCTGAATCACACTCTGCTTCCTGATACTGGATACTGGCTCATCACATCCAATAGATTCATATTTGACTCAAAAAAAACTAAAATTAACAAGTGATTATGTCAATTTTTCACTCAACTTAGGGTTCGATTAGTTTGGAATATGACTTGGATTAATTTGAACTTGACTTAAATTATATTGAACTTCACTTGGATTAATTAGAACTTGACTTGGATTAATTTGAACTTGCCTTGGATTAATTTGAACTTGACTTGGATTAATTTGAACTTGACTTGGATTAAATTGAACTTGACTCGGATTAATTTGAAGGGAAAAAGGTGTAGTTTGTCTTTCCTGAGAGTGGTGAACGAATAAGATGAATTCCATGTCCACAAAAATTTTTTGAACGTCCTGTTCATACGCGCCTCATTGAATAAGACAATTTTGATTTGGAAGTCTTTTTCAGAAACGAAGAGTTATATCACTGTGGGTGTAATCAATTATTTTTGTGATTTCGATTATACTAATACAAATGCATTTTAAACTTTCGTCTTGTTCATAGAGGCGCGGATGAACGGGACGTTTAAAAAAATTTTGTGGACATCGAATATATCTTATTCGTCCACCACTCCCAGTAGAGACAAACTAGAACATTTTAAATAGTTCTACAGGCCTTATAGCATCAACTGAAAGTTAAAATGAGACTAATTATAAGAAGAAACTTGAGACATGAATATTGTTTACACAATATTGAACAGTTTATTACAGACACTCAAATCTTACGGTGTGATCTTTGTCCTGTTAGACCTGTTGTTGCTACTTTAGCCATTGAGTTCCATTGCGGCAAGTGAAGTAGCGGTCTTACCTATGCCTCTCCTGATGTGGGTATCGGTGATACGCAGCGGAGAAGTCGGAACTATTTATTGATTAAATTTACACTGTGACACCTTACTTAACACTTGAAATTACTACATGAGATTTTGAGGGGTGACTGAAGTATAGTCACTATCGGCCCACTCAGTTTAGGAATATCTGACCAAAGTAATGACGCTCCGTTTTACTGAAAGTCAGCAGGATCATTTACTGTACTGAATTATTAAACTTATGAAGCTGATGTTTGAGCTGGAGCAGCAAATTTTCAACTCGTAGCGTAGTCGATGGATCAATATTTGCTCAATTTTCCAGCCAGTAGCAGGAGATAAGTCTGAATATTTTAATATCGACCCCTGCCTGATACAAGTTGTTACGTTCGAGAACACGGAACTAAGCTCTCTATGAGGCTACAATAATTTAAGGCAAATGTGAGCACATTCTATTACAATGTAATAGAATGTGTGGACGCATCGAAATATCATAGTTGTGATTTAGAACGTTCATTCCAACCATAGCCGTCGAAGAACATTCACAAGTTCTTTATTTACATGAAGCTATATGTAGACAAGGCTGATACATGCGAGCTGTGAAACAGGGGACAGTCTTCTTTTGTGAAAATTGTCTGACTGAAATACACTCGTGCGTGAGTGGAATCTGTCTTCCTGAACACGTGGGCTTTGTGCGTTCTGCCATCTATGTATAGTTAAAGCAATTCAAGGTGCCTGTTTGAAATAATCATGAACTCTGCCATGAGTTGAGAAAGCTCTCAATGCATACGCTTTATTTTGAAACTCAGGCATGAAAACTTTCAGGTGAAATGCGTTTTCACCTCTGACTTTCAGATTGCATGCTCGTTGAGAAATTCATGTGTTCACTCTCGAAAGTCACGGAAAAAAATACTTTTAATGCCCAATGTCAAACATCTACGTTCATAGAGGTGCAATTATGAAGAGAGAGCACGAGACATGCTAATCTTTAGTTCACATTGTAACACAACTTTACTTCGCTAGCAATTAGCATTCAGTTCAGTTCTTTTGGCTAGTTGAATTTGTACCTGTAAAAATAATGACAACGTACGCTAAAGGATTTTTGCTCACAAGAATGGAAAAAGTTATGTTCAAGACTGATTTCGCAGGCCACATTGACAGAAATGTACATTGATTCTTCATAAGACTATGATAAAAATGTAAAAAATATCCTGCAGGAACAATTATTTCATATTTTTTCAAATATTTACTAATTGGATATCATAGAGCAATAAAAATAAATGAATGTAATTTCCGTCAATGACATTGGCTCGATAAAAAAATGTCACGCTGAAAACAAGGAGCAAAAATTCAACAATTTGAGTTATCTCAATATCTTACGATAAAAATTTTGGCGGTGTATTATTATTTCAATACCATTTCAATCTCATGTAGCAATATCTTTCAATATTCCGTTTTAAAGTTACTAAACTCCACATTCCAAATAATAAGACGATATTGTAGTCCATTGAGCAACAGGCACTTAAGCCTCAAAGTGCATGAGTTCAGTTATTATTTCATGCATACAAATTTTCGCTGTTGATTTAAAGAGGAAATTTGGTGAATTAAGTCCCTCGTACGGGTATTCATCTGAATTTCGGACAAGTCATGCGGTAATTTATGCTAATAAGTTAGATTGGGCGACTCCCCGACGCTTCTGCCTTCAGCTGGATCAAATAGCTGAGCAAAAGAGCGTGGGCGGAACGATTTTTGAAAACTTGTGTCCCCATCTGGAAGTTTAAGATCTGCTGAATGTCTAAAAACCTGCGTATGCATTGATAAAAATATGATAAAAATATAGTGTGTGAGTATTCATTCATGAAATGTAGCCGACAATTATCCTTAGTAGTGAGTTTGTCTTTTTTTTGACGACTGGTAAGATCTAAAATATGAAGCTAATATCTTAACACGTTCACCGCGTTTCCGCGGCTGTTGATTGTTGGTTTGGTTAGGTTGTGAGTAGCAGAATTGGGAAACCAACTTGACTGCTTCAATACATTTTTATTCTTTCCAATAAACTTGAAATATACCATTGCACGATAACATTTCACCTCGTATGATAACAGGCATTTTTTAAAAGGTCGCGAAACATGAAATGTCATTCATTTATTCCGATACGTGAAAGTGCAATTTAGCTTTTGGGACACATATTGCTCAATACACATCTTCAGAAACAATTCACATTAAAGTATTAATATACAGGGTGTTTCAAAAATACACGGCATAATTTCAGGTATGTATTTCCCACATGTAGACAATCAAAATAGTTCATTACAACATATGTCCGGAAATGCTTCATTTCCGAGTTATGGCCTTCA
>JACJUY010004687.1:0-18319 GCA_014220935.1 Platorchestia sp. MABIK
ATATCACTATGGGTGGGTCGCAGATATCACTATGTCTGGGTCGCATATATCACTATGGGTGGGTCGCAGATATGACTATGGGTGGGTCGCAGATATCACTATGGGTGGGTCTCTATATCACTATGGATGGGTCTCTATATCACCATGGGTGGGTCGCAGATATCACTATGGGTGGGTCTCTATATCACTATGGGTGGGTCTCTATATCACTATGGGTGGGTCGCAGATATCACTATGGGTGGGTCTCAAATTGAAAATCAATTGTAGTTAATAATATTGAAAAAAACAAACATTAACTGGATCGTGCCTTCATGTAGCTTTGATTAAGGATTAATGAAAATTGAGTTTGTGACTGCTGGTCGGTCAGCAGCATTACGAAAATCCCCTCCGTGACCACCGGTGGCTCATGTCGCAGTCAAAGCATTAAAATTGTATGGTCAAGCCGATGAGTTTTGTATGTGCCGATACAATTTGGGAATGCTCAAATTCAGCAGCACTATTCAAGGCTTCTTTCCCACTGCCTCTTCTGCGGTCCCACCAAAAACATCAGCAAAACGACAAGCGAGTCGCGACCAGACACCGCACGGAAGGGCGGGGAGAACTTTGGCACTGAAGAGACGCCCGGGTGGCGCTGGGGAAATTTTCCCCCTAGTTCTCTAAGCCGAAGATTGCTAAGCTTTGGCTTTTTTTCAATGTAGCTCGGTATTTCCATAGACAAAATGTATTTCATAGCGTTATCCTCGAATCAATGAAATGGCGGTTATTTCAATTGCGTTTGGAAATTTCAATCAGTTATGGTTAGTAATTGCAAAAGCTTAACGAATTGACTTCATTTACATGAGTACATTCAAGAAAGCTTCGACTTACCACACTCATTTGCCAGCTTGATTTGTGATTCAATGAGCATATTAGAAGAAACTTACACAACAGAAATAGAAGGCGCCGCCGACCATGAGGGCTACCAAGCTTACGTCATTTAACGCGATGGTGGCGTATGAGAACATAAAAGAGATCTTGTCACACGCGTTTTCGAACCAGAAGTGATTGAAATCAGGCCCTTGGCTCTGAGCTCGATACAGGATTATGCTACCTGGAATAAAATGGCATTGTTAGTGCAAAACACATGCTACGGAAATATTCATAAAGTACATTCCTTGTACGAAGGGAACGTATAACCAGTTTGTCAAATTTGCTTTCAAACAGCTTCTCCCAAGCACACGTTAAAAACACTTATATGCGGTCCAGTATTCGCAAACATATTCATGAAGCTTTAAGCTTAGCGAAAACAACACATCAGCTAAACAAATCGAACATTGAAAACAGATCGATTTACTTTTCGCTGGAAGCACAGGGCGAACTGCTCGCATCACTTTTGCCGTAACAACTTCAACGCTTTGAAGCAAATGGTACGGGAGTAGAGTTTAATTTTAAATATGAGTTGAAATAATTTTGGTTTTCAAGCTGGAAACGTTCGCACTCACCAGCAACTAGCATGATCGTTTCGCAGAGTAGCGCGCATGCCACACAGACGGAGAACAGCTTGTCTCCTCTGTCTTTGTCCTGGGCCCTGACACTCACTGCGCTTAAGATAACAGTCCAGAAGACAATAAGTCCACCTGGGAAAAATTGTAAATAGCTATTGTCTCGTCCAAATGGCTATTCGGCCTGAAAATTACAAACATTTTGTTCTACAGTAATGCAAAGAATATGTTATTCCAAATAAATAAAAATTTATTTAATAATTATCTTGAATGCACGTTATATTATTGTCGAAAAACTCTTTAATAATCTGTCTGGGTTTTTGCAGCATCATTGATTACAATTGCATCGGTTTTGCCGCCTCACTGGCAGTCGTCACCCTGGCGGTGATGTGCAGACGCCTAACGTTGCCAAAACACTTCTTACAGCGCTGTGAGGGAATACAATTATCGCTGCCCCATAGCGATGATTATGCATGATTATGCACGTTGAACGGCCATACAGGAGCCAAATTATTAATGAAAATTCATGCAAATTTATTCATTTTGGTCGTTCAGCACACACTCTCATTGACGCATACACCTACATTTGCATCCATTTGAAGGGAACTTTTATATTAGATGTGTTAGTGTACACATAAATGCATGTACAGAAAAAAAACGTACAAGTTTATACATATTCCTAACTTTAATTTGACTCCTCTGTAGCTCCCGCCTTGTACAATGATGGTTAGTTAGCCCTTCGGAATAGCGATAATTGTATCCTACGTCAACTCCAAAAAAATGTCTCTGTCGACGGAAAGGCGTCTACACATCGTCGCCATGGCGACGATAAGCGTACGTAAATATGCAAGGGAGGTAGCGAAACGGATGCTTGGTTGTCGATGATGGAGCAAAAAGTTAGACTGAGTAGATGCTTAATTGAGACGGGCTGATTAGGCGTGGGGTGGGTTTTACAATAAACCCGTTATGAAGACTTGCGCTGATATTTTTTTTTAATTTTTACTGGGAAATTAGAGTTTTGTTTCCGCCCTTAGAACGGGCATTGCAGCTTGATGACGAGTTGGTCACGGGCAGAGGAGTCACAAATTTAGTGCTGAGAAAAATCAACAAAACCACGTTGAGGTGATCCAAACTAAGGAAGATCCATATTTCTGCCATTGGTTGCAAGCAAAAATAGTGTTTTATTACAAGGATTCTGAGGCTGTCATAAGAATCTAGGCAAATCATGAAATTCTCGATTACGATCTTCTAGCATGGGGAGGCTGCGTTAACACTACAAAGGCATCTGAACAAAAGTGGCATTGGAAAAAAGTTCGAAAAATTAGTCTATTTAAGAGAGTAGGACGTTCAGTACAACGACTCACACTCAGACGATAGAAGACAAGCAAGTAGTCGAAGTAGGGAGACCGAGACAAGAGCGCTAGTAGTCAGAAGCAGGGAGTGTACTAGTGATACTAGGCACTATTGCGAATCCCCTTGTTTCGATAGCCTGAGGAAGTCATTAATGGGATATTTTTTCTTTACATATCCAACTCAGAGTTACATAGGCTTCTTTTTAGCCATGGCCAAAACCTTTTCTCTAATGTACCCATGAACAAATTAACTCTTGGCTTATACTCTGTCATGTTGAACATTGAGTTGCTCTTCCTGGTTTGTAATATATCTTGTTTGGTTACACAGGGACGCAGTTTCGATTGGCATCGTATTTAATGTTGATCTTGCCACAAATAACTTTTTGGATTCGTCAGCCTTGTGCGTTTCTTGGTCTCGCCCTACTCCTTAAACTTTCTATACACGCAGTAGTTGAATAACTTCTGAAGTGAGTTTTATTGGCCTTCCTCCGTCACAATCAGAAATCCCGAAGCACGTACATGGAAAATACCGCTACCTTTGACTTGCTGACTTGGTCATTCGAAATGAAATTGTGCCTCGGGAGTTAAAGCAGCCTTGACTAGCTAACGTTCGGACTTTACCAGTGTTGTTGTGAGTCAGATCAAATCAGTTAAAATATTCTGTTAAGGACACCGAACGCGCTTTTCCTATAATTAAAAAAAAATAAAAAATACTTCCAGATTGAAACAAGCTTTGAGGTATTCAAGTTTTCGCAATTTCAAAAGAAATTTGTTCAAAAGTCAATTTCTCAGCCAATAATGCAGATAGAGACGAATGTTTTTTTCTGTTTGATTCACAATAAATAGGTGTCAAAACGTAGTGGATAGTTTTTCGTTCCAGCTTAAAAAAATTGTAACCAATTTTTGAAACATATTTTTACGATTATTTTCAGAAAAAAAAAATATACAAAAATATTTTCAAAGATTATCAAAAAACGTACTACTACATATTACTCACCTTGCTCTCGGTGATGCAAAAAAGATGACCTCAATCGGATAACAACTGTGGCTGAAATTTCGTGTGAAAGTCTTGTCAAGTTGGTTCAGAGAAAATGGAGTTTTCGTTCAGGGCACTTTGCTCCACAGGATACTCAGGCTTTTGTTATCTACTTCACTAGAAGACCGTAAAATCCACTTACCAAACACGACCAGCCAGATGGGCAGCGCTGGCTCGAGACTGCACTTCCCAATTCCTAGACCTCCGATGACGATATGAGCCACGCCGAATAGGATGTAGATCACTATTATAAAATGATGGAATTTCATTCTGGCTAAATTTAAAGAACCGTCTCCCGTAATTCAAGTCTGAAAAAAGCCAAATATTTACACAGATACCAGGGACATGATACACCTTAGCCAATGAAAGTTAAAAAAAAATTACATTTTTGGTTGAAGTTGCAGATTGAATTCTAACATTCAATATTCAAACCAAATTAGAATAGCTCATTGAAGCGCTTGCAATATGAAACAATTTAATTTTGTTTCAAATGAGGCCCCTGGTAAATTAAGACAAATAAGTCCACCGTTTAATATTTTAAAATTACCTGTTTATATGAAAATTAGTGTTCACGGCACATCAAAAATGACGGGATTCAATACTTTTCTTGAACAAATCTTCCAGATGTGGATGACAAACAAATATATCTATCCTAACAGTACTCGTAATGATAAACATTCTTGTACTTGTGCACTGGTGAAACTCGTATCACAGATACGGTCACTATAACTATCCTTATGAGCGTGACACAGAAATGGAAGAAGCGGACACCAAACAATTTTTATAAATAAATATACAAGTAAATACACAGCGGATACTATTAGATTAGATGGTCACGCGCAGAATTGAACACATCCTAGACAGCGATGTCACGTCTGACTCGCAACTCCGATGCCCGACAGCGCGACACGCCTCGGCTGACTCGCTCTTATCTGTTATCTCGATCGCAGCTGATAACGGGGGTCATATACAGGGTGTTTTTTTTTACTTTGAACAAACTTCGAACTTAGGTACAAAAACTCAAAATAAATCGATTTTCATGAATGACAAAATGTCCAAAACTCATTAGTTTTCGAGTTATAGTTACTTGAAGTTCTAATATTCTTCAAGTAACTATAACTCGAAAACTAATGAGTTTTGGACATTTTGCCATTCATGAAAATCGATTTATTTTGAGTTTTTGTACCTAAGTTCGAAGTTTGTTCAGAGTAAAAAAAAACACCCTGTATATCTAATGTGCCTGTATATCTAATGTCAGAGAATTCAAACAGTTTCAGCTTTATAAAAGACATCATGTACTGAAACATTTATGTATATTCATCATTTACGTATTCAGCATTTATGCATTCTGCATTCGTGTATTCAGCATTTATGTATTCAGCATTTATGTGTTCTGCATTTATGTATTCAGCATTTATGTATTCAGCATTTATGTATTCAGCATTTATGTATTTGGCATTTATGTACATTCATCATTTATGTATTCAGCATTTATGTATTTGGCATATATGCATTCTGCATTTATGTATTCAGCATTTATGTATTCAGCATTTATGTATTTGGCATTTATGTGTTCAGCATTTATGTATTTGGCATTTATGTATTCAGCATTTATGTATTTGGCATTTATGTGTTCAGCATTTATGTATTCAGCATTTATGTATTCAGCATTTATGTATTCAGCATTTATGTATTCAGCATTTATGCATTCTGCATTTATGTATTCAGCATTTATGTATTCAGCATTTATGCATTCTGCATTTATGTATTCAGCATTTATGTATTCAGCATTTATGTATTCAGCATTTATGCATTCAGCATTTATGCATTCTGCATTTATGTATTCAGCATTTATGTATTCAGCATTTATGTATTTGGCATTTATGTGTTCAGCATTTATGTATATGGCATTTATGTATTCTGCATTTATGTATTTGGCATTTATGTGTTCAGCATTTATGTATTCAGCATTTATGCATTCTGCATTTATGTATTCAGCATTTATGTATTCAGCATTTATGTATATGGCATTTATGTATTCAGCATTTATGTATATGGCATTTATGTATTCAGCATTTATGTATTTGGCATTTATGTGTTCAGCATTTATGTATTCAGCATTTATGTATTCAGCATTTATGTATTCAGCATTTATGTATTCAGCATTTATGCATTCTGCATTTATGTATTCAGCATTTATGTATTCAGCATTTATGTATTCAGCATTTATGTATTCAGCATTTATGCATTCTGCATTTATGTATTCAGCATTTATGTATTCAGCATTTATGTATATGGCATTTATGTGTTCAGCATTTATGTATTCAGCATTTATGCATTCTGCATTTATGTATTCAGCATTTATGTATTCAGCATTTATGTATTTGGCATTTATGTATTCAGCATTTATGCATTCTGCATTTATGTATTTGGCATTTATGTATTCAGCATTTATGTATTTGGCATTTATGTGTTCAGCATTTATGTATTCAGCATTTATGTATTCAGCATTTATGTATTCAGCATTTATGTATTTGGCATTTATGCATTCTGCATTTATGTATTCAGCATTTATGTATTCAGCATTTATGTATTCAGCATTTATGTATTTGGCATTTATGTATTCAGCATTTATGTATTTGGCATTTATGCATTCTGCATTTATGTATTCAGCATTTATGTATTCAGCATTTATGTGTTCAGAATTTATGTATTCAGCATTTATGTATTCAGCATTTATGTATTCAGCATTTATGTATTCAGCATTTATGTATTCAGCATTTATGTATTCAGCATTTATGTATTCAGCATTTATGTATTCAGCATTTATGTATTTGGCATTTATGCATTCAGCATTTATGTATTCAGCATTTATGTATTCAGCATTTATGTATTCAGCATTTATGTATTCAGCATTTATGCATTCTGCATTTATGTATTCAGCATTTATGTATTCAGCATTTATGTATTCAGCATTTATGTATTCAGCATTTACGTATTCATTAGGCGTAAACTTACACATAGCTGTTAAAAGCGATAATTAATTCTTTGCTTTTCTCGTTCGATAACCACAAATTCAACTCAAGAATTTTTACTAACCTTCAGTAGTTCAACTTATGTAGTATTTATCACATGAAACAGGAGTTTCCAAACTTTTTTTCAGCCCGGACCAATAAAGAACTTTAATTCGAACATCGCACCCCCTGTACTGAAAACGCCAACAATTGACCAATATCCTCTTATTTACCGGGACATATCTCACGCCCCCTGCAATATCTTCTCGCGCCCCAGGAAGTACCAGCACCCTGGGTTGAGAACTCCTAATTTAAAATAACACCAGTAAAAGATATGCACATTAAAAGCTCGCTCATTATTATACTAGCCAACTGAAATAAGAAGTAGAAATTCATGAAGCTCTTCGGATCACAAGTAGGGCCAAACGACGCTCTGAGTGTCTCCAATAGCACAGTGGAACTACATGCATTGAAAGCTCCATGAGAATTGTATTAAGATATTCATACCCAATGAAATGCGTTGTGATCTGATGAATCCATCTACATGATAGGTGAAGCTTTAGAAACACACTAGTCAATTTGACCTTCTGATAAATACACTAAAAATAGATAATATCCTGAATATGTGCAAGAGGTGAGTCATTTCAAGTATTTTTCGAGTATCGAATATGATGAATCATATTACAAATTAGTTAGAAATTTTTTAGTCTCGGAGCGAGCAGTAACTCTAGTTGAATGAACGATTGTAGTACGGAGAAGTTGATGCACAAGATTTTTGTGGCAACAAATTACGAGGAGATACCAAAGGACAAAAATGAATAACATGCAACATTGTCACGACTCAGACCATGGTCGGAAAGAATTTTGATCCGTTCATGAGTTGTTGCCGAGGGCTCAGGAGTATATTTAGCTATAGAAAGTTCGCCTAAAATAATATCATAAGAATAACCAAGGTTCTTGTATAATAAAAAATTATTCCAAAATCTAAAGGACTTGTTGCTTGAATTTTAGAATTCCCGTTCATTGTGAAAGCACAACCATCAGTAAACAGTTAAGTACATTTTCTTTGAATGTTATATTGTCCTAGAATTTTTCAAGTATGTTTTCTCTTTCTTTTGAATTCTATTTGTTACTCATTAGATCTTGTGCTGCTCTTAAACTTTAATGTCGTGCAATTTGTTCAATGCCAGCTTTGTTTTGCTGAAGATACCCGAAACATTTCATTTTCACTTCATTCATTTCACAGTAACCTTTCACTCGTTTATTGTTGCCCATTAATTTGCTGTACTGTTATTTTATGGCTTTGATGAACAGTTGTCGTGTGGCTTTGCGTTATCCAGCGTTTGAATTTCAATAAATTTAAATGTTCCCTGCGTTAATGCATTGGAAAGGAAATTAAATAAGGCACTTCAGCGGATTAATTCATTAAATTCCGATTTGCCAGAAGAAGAACTCGCTTCCAATGCTCGTAACAATGGCTGCAATATTGGGAATAAAAATTGTAATGATGCAGAGGTTTATTCCAAAACGAAATAGACCCAAGGGCTGTGCTTTATTGGAGAAGATGTAATAGCTAAATTTTTTGAAATTAACTATAGGCCAGTCTTTATTTTCATGTGTACTAAACATTGCTTAGATATAATAATGCTCGCTCGTAATAATCGTTTTCTCTCGAAATATTTGTAGAATTAGGGTTTAGAGTTTTTGACACGCACTGTTGATACAAAAAACAACAAGCTCTGCATGAAGATAAAAATAGGATAAAAAGGTAAAAAAAATCAAGCATGAGTCAACTCAAACATTTTGACCATCGCTTTAAACTTTGTTAACATCAACTCTGCCAAGTCACAGAATTATGCCTTTTACCTTGCAGCAACTCGAACGATCAACGGCTTTGGGAAGACCCAAATCAATTGACGTCATCTGTTTCATCTAAAACAGCAGCAGATTAAAGTCCTGTAGTTTGCCGGTAAATTGCTACGAATATTTGCTGGGGCAAATTCATCACTCCAGCTGACAGATGCTTCTGTTTGGGATCCGTAATGAAAGATAAGAAGATTGAGTGCCATAATGAATGTCAAGCGCATTGGCGAAGAAGGTCTTGGGTCTTGAGTTTGCGTTCATTAATGAACAATTAATATGTTTTTTGCCTGACTACGGTTCGAGAGAAGCTCAAGGAGTAAAGCGTGTTTGTGTATCGTCAAATTAATATTCGTGAAAAGGTGCAGATGATGTAAACATTTTCGCTTTGCATACCAGCCCACTAATTCCGTTGGTATAAAAGTTCGCTGTGCAACTTGCGTGGAAGGCAGGAGGTAATACCGCTGGGCGCGAGCAGCACCTTTCACTGCTTGTTCCTCAACGGTGGCAGAAGGTAAGAGTACAATAGCTGCTTGTGGCAGCCAAAAAGTGTCATGATCTCGACTAGCAGAGCATTGACAGGTTAACAATGCATGTAATGGAACTTGTTAGTATTAAACGGACTGCAAAATAAATACATGTTCTTCTAGTTATAAGTTATGTCATAGAAGAGGATGGATGTATCAGCGTCAGTTGATGGAACACCAGCTTCAGCTTTTGATAACTATGAAGTGTCAAAAAAGATGAATCGAAGTTATCGTTTTAAGCGAAATATCCAAGTTTTACTCACTCTATAGACGAATAATAAGAATCTGAATTAGGATTTGGCAGAATCTTGAGGATTGTTGAATGAGATAGCCTGTCAGCAGACACACTATCAGCCCGCTTGCTTGGCGCAGAGTTTGAAAACAGGCATTGTCATGAGAGTTGATATTTTTAGATTCCTGGGTGAAGATATTTAAAAATTCTTAGATATTTGTCTAGGTTTCCTACTTCTGAATTTTAGAATCTCAGTTCATTATTGAAAGCAAGTTCTAATCATTGCGTAAGCTTGTCTCCATCTTTCCTAATTTTAGCTTGTTTGTCAGAATGTCCCTACTTCTTAAGAATTGGTGTTAGAACGTAGGACTTTCTATTCGTGTTTAAAATTTGAATTTTTTGTTTTAAGGAATTTGGTCGCCGAAAGTTCTTCCGCTGTGCCGCATTGAGGCACCCTCTGCATGAGATACTATTGCCCAGTATCGACAGCTTGCGCGATGGATATTTTCTACGAGGGCATTGAAAGAATCGCCAAATCTTTGACCTTTTACTCTTCGTGCTTGTCCGTAGAACTGCAAAGAAATAGAAATAATCAGTAAATCAACCTCGACAACACGTGACGTGGGAGAGATGAAGATGTTGGCTACAAAATAGCGGGCATTATTTAGTTTCCTGATGACTTATGTGCATTTACTCAAACCGAAATTGATCTATCACGATCTATCAAAGAACTTTGTTGGTCTGACATATGTGAGGCACTTGCATTACGCAAGCTCACAAATTATAAGGGTAGCTCACATGGTATCAAAAACAGAAAATTATTTTCTCTGGCACACAGGGAAAACACCAAGACTTGGCCTGCGTTCGTTTCAGAGCACAACACGTACAATCGTAAATGCATGATACGAGCTCGCCTAAACAACACCAAACAATTGGAAAAGACAACATGGCAAAAAGAAAGAAAGAAAAGAAAAGAAAAAACATCTATTTCCAATAAAGTACAAACATGAAACGTCGATACATTGGATTTTAAAAACATCTTAACCTAAAGGCATCCTTAATTGAGAATGACACATTGGTATTGGGATACCCGTGTAAAATGTTGAATCAAAAAATGATTGACAGAAAAGCACATCAAAAATGAGTTCCTTAGCTCTGCCTAATCTGATTTTGACAGTGCATTTGAATATAAGTTACTAAGAGAACACAATACTCGTAACGCTTAGTTGAAAAATGTTTTCGTTTGTGCGCATTTAAATTGAAATAAGAGCAAAAGTCGCGTTTAAATACCTTAAACACAGAGACCCTTAATTCATACATGGTTATCGTAATACCCATGTTAATTAAGTGTTGAGACAAATAATGATTTAGATCCTTAATTGCTATTCATACATGGTTATCGTAATACACATGAAAATTGTCGATAACATGATTCGGAGAAAAGCACGAAAAAATGAGTTAATCTTCGTCGCGGTAGACGGATTCTGGGAATGCATTTAAAATTCAGGTGACTAAGGAAAGCATAATCCATGTGACGCATTGCTGAAAACCCTCTCGTTAGTGCGTACTCGTATTGAATTATGAGCAATTGGAACGTAGGAACTAGTGACACGAGTGTGAGGGATTAATGTTAGAAGTAAAATGAGCAAATTAGATTTATTTTGCGTCTAGAACTATGAGGTAGGTAATCGGGATGAGGTAGGTAATCGGGACCTACACAAAAAGCATTTCTTAAAAGCAATCATCAGAAGGACACATAAATTACTTACACATAGAAGATGAATGCCACGGTATGTGTGCTATCACAACTTTCAGGCGGTAGGAGGTTGTCGTAACACATATTTGGCTCATGTCCGGATGTAACACATGCTTAGAACCTGAGTACATACACAGCTGCAGACAAACATGGCTCAGCAGCTCATAATTGACAACGCGTGAAAACTTCTCTTTGAGGCCAGATTCAAAAAAAGATTTAGGGTCTGCTAAGTCACAATCAATAAGTGTATACTTACAAGGTAAGTACGAGACGATCTACGTGAACAACTTTTAGTTAGGTCTTACACCTACCTATTAGGTATAGACCTCAATAGTAAAAGTCTATTGAGGTCCGAAATTAGGATACCATTCCTCTCACTCTACCCGTACGAGGGCAATTAGACACGAAGTTTAATGTACAAACACCCGAGTCTTGCTCTACAAACAAAACTGGTGGTTAAATTTTTCATTGCTGCAACGCGAGGCCACGACTGCTAAAGACCAGTTATCTGATTGATGGCTTCTGCAATGCAATCAATCTGATAAAATGAATTCTGTCACGAACGGAAGGTTCATTGTGTTGCATCTTGTAACATGCAGCTATCGATAGAAAAGTAAAAAGAAAAAAAGTATATTTCCAATAAAGATGAGACAAAAAATGTATCATTGGTTTCTTAAAATATCTTAAAGGAAGAATTCTCAGTTGATACACACACACACGAGTAGCTCTGCAGAGCTTACAGATCACATCACGGGAAGTGAGGGAGAACTCGGACAGGATTGTAGAGCATGGCGGCCACTTCAGGTCATGCAACGGATGCCGCTCGGGGCCAAGCTGGATTTTAGGCTTCACTGACATGAAAAAATACGGTTGAGAAATAATACACTTACACAGCAGATAATATAGAGGCACTGATAATAATGCTCGCCAGTTGGCTTGTAACGCGAGACAATTGTCTTGAGAATCGATACACTGATGAATACAAACATGCTAGACCGATAATAATGCGTGTAAGAGCTGACAAGTGTGTTAAGAATCAATACGTTGAAGACTATAAACATATAAACATGTTAGACTGAGTATTGACTGTGACTGTACACGGTCGTCGTCAATGCTGCGGGCTTTAAGGGCACTTCACAGCAACGTCACGCTAAGGAGTGGACTGGGCTCTGGGCCTACACATGAGCCCTGGGCCTACACATGAGCCCTGGGCCTGCGCATGAGCCCTGGGCCTACACATGAGCCCTGGGCCTACACATGAGCCCTGGGCCTACACATGAGCCCTGGGCCTACACATGAGCCCTGGGCCTACACATGAGCCTTGGGCCCACACATGAGCCCTGGGCCTACACATGAGCCCTGGGCCTACACATGAGCCCTGGGCCTACACATGAGCCCTGGGCCTACACATGAGCCCTGGGCCTACACATGAGCCCTGGGCCTACACATGAGCCCTGGGCCTACACATTAGCCCTGGGCCTACACATGAGCCCTGGGCCTACACCTGAGCCCTGTGCGAGAAGGTAACTAAAGAAGAGCGCTAAGAATCTAACACACTGATTTGGATTAAAATTTCAAAAACTATCTACAGTAGTATCTTCTAACACTCGCACCTTCTGGATGGACAGAATTTATGGTTTTCCCTGCTGTTGTTCGACTGCTACCCTTGTGAAATTTACGCAACCTGCAATGATTCACTAAATGAATTACTTTGAAACTTTTCTCTTCCATGGGCTATCCATACTTGTGACCGCAGCTTTCTAGTGAAGCCCTAGAGTTAAAGCCTATATCTTGTGACTTGGGTCGTCTTCCGTTGCATAAAATAAAGAGTTTTTGCTCGAAAGAAAAAATACATCGCTTCAGGCATGCAATGTCGTTTTCTTTGTTACTTATCAGTTCAACAACTTTTTAGATCTTGGAACATCAGCTATTCGGATGTAGACCTCACGTTTTAATTATTAATAGACCATGGAACAGTTTTTATTCCATGGAGACATGGTTGTAGAGCAATTTATGAGGACATCAAACGTGTTTGTAATTCTAAACATTTACTTGGTCGTTCAAAATCCGCCAATGCCGTAGAAAATGGGCTCACTCTGTAGTATAGAACAGAAAGAGTACTGAATATCACTCTCTCAGTGTGGTGAGTTCAAAGTATTGCTCACAACCCAAACACACAGGTGATACCTAATTATAGATGTGTTTGAGGAGGTGGTTCTTTGTCAAATATGTCCGTGATTTTGAATTGTTCTTTCGTGTATGCAAAATTTCTTGCCCGGTGATATATTTTAAACTCGCAGTTTTTCCTTGCTTTGTAACTCACGTTTTCTTTAATTGTTATCTTATTGAGATCATAAGCTAAGGTTACATTTGAAATGAGTACAGTAATCTTTGAATTTGTATTTTTTCTGAGTTTTAGCCTTTCATTTGAAATTTTAATCAACAATCATGAGCTTGGGTTCTTTTTTAACTGCATTCGGCATCTTCAATGCCATTACTTTTACAGCAATATCAAGCTCATGCTGAGGAGCGCTTCTTCTTAAAATTCGTAAATAGGACTAATGTGAACAACTTATGCCCTTATCTAAATTTAAGTTTGAAAAATAAACATAGGGTTTGGAACTGGTGAGCGGGTGACTGTAGTTGAAAATACAAAGTAATTTAGGTATCTGGAAAATGAGCAAAAATATTTAAAAGTAAAAAATGGAAAGTGCAAAGAAGATATATGGTATCTGAAGTCCAAGTGTAAAATAAAATAACAGAGACGTCTGCCGAAGAATTCAAAATTTTCATTTGTTAGGGGTTAAGCCACCATTTGCCCGAACAACAGCTTGCATTCGATACATGATTGACAAATAAAGGTCCTGCTTAAGGTTCAAGAGAATTAACTTCCATTGTCCTGCAGAGCGGTCATTCTGGAAGTGAGCGGCGAGTTTGGATCCGAGCACAGACTTAGACCCATTTCACACTGAGCTAGCAAAGCAGCATCTAGCAAGCTTGCATGAACTATCTAGCAGACGGTCTGCGAGACTGATAGGTATGAATAGCGCTATTACGAGCCGTTCCCTTCACACTGAACTCGCACGTGTTTTCCAGCATCCAGCTTGCGAGGTGAGAATGCTATTCCTACCTACCAGTCTCAATGGTCAAAGTCTATTGAGGTCCGAAATTGGGATCCCATTCCTCTGCTAGACTGTCTGCTAGATAGCTCATGCGAGCTTGCTAGATGCTGCTTTGCTAGCTCAGTGTGAAATGGGCCTTAGTACTCTAAAACTGCCCAAAAAAGCTAAGGGATGTTGATACTTTGGGACTAACGACACGACTACCACGTGAGATGTTTATCTTTGTGCTCGTCTCACTATGTGTGGGCTATGTCAACAGAGGTGTCCGTACCCTGGAACCAATGACGGGTCTTCAATGACGGAATCAATGGAGTCATTGAATCAATGAAGGGTCTTCAATGACGAAATCATTGAACCAATGACGGGTTCATAAAACAGGTTCTAAAGGAACGGGTGTAAATTATTTCTCCTTTGACCATCTCTAATCCTCCGCTCTTCAAGACTGCGAGGCCCGGAGCTAAGCCAAGAAGATATTGCGCCCCCACCTCATCGCAGAGTCCTCTTATGCTTCTTTGTAAGAACCAGACTTGACATGAAATGGTTCTGGGGAGGTTCGCTCGGCGAACCTCCGTTATCACCTCCGTCTTCATATCACCGTTATCATCTCATGTCATTCCTCGGTTATGTTAACGATTGCGAAGTAGCCACCAACCGCGACCGGCCGCAGCATGCCGTTGCCGTGGAAGAGTGTTTGAAAAAAATAATTTTTGGAGACGTGTGTCCATTTGGATGGGTATCTGAGAGCGTGTGGTGTCTCTGATGCACAGAAAGCAATTTAAAGCACAAATAAATCATTCTCATGGTAGTTTTGCACCCTAAATAGTACGTTCTTATTACAAACAATAAAATGCAAAATCTGCGGTGTTTCAATTTTAGAATAATTGTGGTACTCATTTTGACGAGTTGTCCTAAAATATCAGTTATGTGCGACCAATGATGTTCATTTAGCTCATCTTCAAAAATGTCATTCGGATGATATATTTGGAAACTTTGTACGTTAATTTGAGAGTCGATCACGCAATGATTTTTAGGAAATTGCCCCCTTATTTTCTTGTAGACTATTTGAAATTACTACTTGATGTAAAATGTCACCATCACATGCTTGTTATTCTAACTAGCCTTGGAATCTCTACACTGAGAAGTTTTACTAAACATTTTACGCCCACTTTTTGTACGAGAGCTTCTCTCGTCAACGAAGTGTAATTACTCTAATATTTTCAACTGCACGTTCTTAGCTTAGCAAAGTGTATTATCTAGTATTTCCTTTGGTAACATTACGCTTTCGTCTCTTTCCTATAACTTTGGATTTAGGAAACAAGACTCCTCACACAACTGATACTCTGTTGCAGATGACGAAGGACAGACGGAGAAGGTCAGGCGCGACCGTTGTTAAGGGTTTCTGGCAGAGCGTCGGGATCTCTCGAGTGCTCCTGGTGCTGGCATCGATGTTATGTTTCTGTTTGTGCGTGCATTACTGGAAGTCATACAGCGAAGCTTACATTTTCATAAAAGTTTACAATGAGAAGACAGAACATGGATCCTTTCCAGAAATTCAAATCTGCCCTTTGTCGCCTCTAAATCCGGTAAAACTTGCTCTTGCTGGGAAATATTTTCCTCTCCATTTAATTAGTCAAAAAGCCTATCTCGCCAAAGAGCTCCCTGTCATAGAAAGACATGCTGCAGCAGCGAACACGCCTTTGAAGGAATTACTCTCAATTGCAGAATGGGAACTGTCCGATTTAATTGAAGAACTTCGAATTGATGGGCAGGCTGTTAGCCTTACCTCAAAAAAAATACTTTTAAAAAAATCTTACAATGGTTTTGGTTTATGCTTCTCACTCGGACATTTATATGTTCTTAATCCTTCCTTACCAATTGAATTAAAATTTCGTGTCCCTTCTGCCCACAAAAATGGAAATTCAACTTGGAATTTGAACAAGTTTCAATTAGAGGACATGGAATCAGCCAGAGAAGATGAACTGAAGTTAATTCGAAAAGTTCCCATTGTTCTGAATTCAACATCTTGGTATTATTATGATTACATTTTTGACAGAACTGACATTCAAATATCGTATATAGAGGAGCTGATATACCTATATCCGATCGTGAACCTCACGCATTATAGGGTCGATCTCTTGGGCGGGACGAGTAAGGGAGAGCGAATCGGTGCCTGCCACCGAAGAATTAACGAAAAGAAATTAAGTCCACAATGCTTGTTTATGAATGAACAAAATTTACACATGCCTCTTTTAACCTTTTGCACCTCTATTCAATATCGATCAACTGCAATATTCGCAGGTTTCTTAGAGTGCGTTGCAAAGACGACAGAAAACTACTGGAGGGTAAAGAAAGGGAACAAACCGTGCAACAGCTCTTGCGATACCCTCAAACTTCAGCTGACGAGTCCTGAAATCAGAGTGTTTAAACAGATCAAATCCTACACTTTTTCAAAGTTTGTACTTGACATAGGTAACATATTAGGTTTGGTATTAGGAATAAATTTATTATCATTATTATCATTTGAGTTTCAAAAGAAGTTAAAAATTATTTGTGAAAACGATTTTTTAATGAAAAAGTTGCTTGGCAAGGTAAAAACTGGTGCCTCGCAGGTAACCCTAGTCAAGTTATGCTATCAACTATTTGTAGGTGAAGTTTTCTTCCTTCATGCGTTAACTTTACTCCTAGATTTCTTTTCCCAGACCCCGGAGATAGGTGTTTCCTATTACACTGAAAGAGGCTCAGCAAAATGTCATGCTGCAAATAATGTATCCGATCAGGAAGAGCTAACCCCTTGGCTCGCAGCGGTGACCGCATCGTACGCTTTTCACTGCAGGCTTACGAGCAAGTCCGCAGTCGTACAATGCGTGCTCGATGAGTTCGGTCAACACAGTCCGTACTTCTTGGGTTTGCCGGAGTGCGACACTCAGTCAGTGCGACCACTGTCCGTCAACCACATCCTTCACGTGGACGCACTTACTGCTGTTCAAAACTTCAATTTAAATGAAACCTTAAGCCGGTGTAGAATGACTTCAAAGACTTCCAACTTTCTGATGCGACACGACAACCAAACTCTAAGTAGAGGATGTATGGTTCCTAGCACATCTGTTTATTGGAGCACCACTGGAGTTCTTTTCTCCTGTTACATGTGCGGACTGTTGGGTTTTTATTTCGGTGTTTCCTTCTTGGGAGTTTGGAGTGCAGTGAACACAAGGATACTTGCTACGTTCGATAACATTTTGGTTTCGGTTTGTAAAATTTACAATAAATTTAAAATATTATTTCTTGGCGTTTGTGCATTAGCGATTGGTGCGTTCATTGGTTTGCAAATTAGGCATAATTTAATTTCTCATCCGACATTTTCCAACAATTTGAAGTTTGGAGGATCTGCTTCTGAAATTCCACTTTCTATTTCGGTGTGCCCGTATCCTCAATACGAACTCAGCTGTTCGAACACCAAAAACGATTCTGTTGATGATGTGGGTTGCGCGCCCTCCTCAAACGCCTGCGGTGAAGAGAACCTTGTGCTTAAATATTCAATCAATGATCTCTTCCATTGTAGTCACTCTCAGTTCAAATTCTCAACCAAATTGAGCATGGGACTGCAGGGTTGGTGTGTGACATGTGAGGGGATAATCGGAAATAGCAGTTATGGCTCAGGAAATGAGTTTGGTCGAATTAACCAAACTAAACCATTCCCAAAGGAGTACCAGCCGAACAACCTCACCTTTGTTGTCAACAAAGCTGGAGAACCCGTAGCGTGGGATGGCCAAATTGATTTTAAGATTGCAACCAAGTCTAACAAGTTTATTGAGATTGAACGCCCAACAGAATATTCGGGTTTCGGATTTCACCCCTCGGACACTCATTTGAAGTGTCAAAATGCTTGTTTCTCGAAAGAAATGACAAAATTAAAATACTGTCAGAAAATTCAGAACTTTT
>JACJUY010004687.1:18402-32598 GCA_014220935.1 Platorchestia sp. MABIK
ATAGGTATTTTCACCCCACAAAGTTCATTATCTCTATGGTTTTCCTGAATTAACCTTCACTATTCAACGTCAATTAATCAGCTATAGGATACATTTTTATGCCTTTCCTCTCCGTTTCCGTACAAGCATCAAACTGGACGTTATGGTACCTATGTATGGTTATCATTTTCAGATATTTTGCACCATATTTCGGAGATAATGTGACTTTTTCTAATTTGAAACCCTAATAGGACATTCATGTTTTCTTCTCTTATTCACGCTCAAAAAATGTTCTTGTTAGGCTTGTGTGGTTCAAATTATCATTTCTTGAGTATATGATGACAATCCCACCTAGGTGGTTACTTTCAAGGATTACTCCAATTATGTTGAACATGTCTTGGGAACCGTTGTAGAACAATCGTTTCCATGTTTCCGACTCAGGTAGACTGTTTTGTGTCACTATTATTAATATGGAAACCTAAAAATTCATGGTGTGATAAAAGATATTTTCTCCGAGTCCCTCGATTGCAATGCTAGCTTATGCTGACTAGTTTACGCTGATATTTGCGCACATGCTCACTTGTGTATATGTGCATGTGTGCACGCTATTTGTGAGTATATGGGTGCATGTGTCACTACCCAACACATCATTTAACTTCATTATAATAAAGCATCTATAAAAAAATAGATTTGTTGCGTGATCACCTACATATGATAAATAAAATGCTTGTCAACAATGATCTTGTCGTTGCAATATTTAATTAGAAGTTGTAAGCTGCAGCACATACAGAAAAAGTGGTCACGAACCTCCTTTCTTCTTTATCCTTTATTTCAGTACATCTCACACCATTTTTGTAGAAGGCATATGTATTGTGATTGCCTCGATGCATAGATATGTATTTGTGTATAATGCGAGTTAGGTGTATGTATGTGCGTAGGCATGTATGTACATGTACATCTATGTGTATATTTGTACTTGTATGTATGCACAAATGTATGTCTACATTTATACATGTGCTCTTCATTAGTATGAAGCATCCACAAAAAATCATGAATTTGTTGTGTGATCGCCCATTTATGTTTAAATAAAATGCTTATCAAACATTGACCGTTGTGTTAAAAAGTTGAAAGCAGAAAAACAAAACTTGTAATTTTCGCAGTTTTCATGCTTGTATTTTCATGTAATTCTCATGCTGTAAATGAAATTTTTGAACATCTACTGAAACAAGCAATTCTAATATTATTTCCTGATGTCAAGAAATACAAAAGCTTTATGTCATGTACATGTAAACTGTTAAAAATGTTTACACCACACAAAGAAAATGCATCGTCAATGAAATTGTGTTGTCTCGTATAATTGTACCTAGATGTAGCTACATAAATCATCAAATCTAGATTAAGCAACATTAGGAATACATTGCCCTCAATCATTTGCTTTCGACTAGTGACATGGGTATTACAATCCTCATGTGTGTGTATCATTTAAGTGTTTTACTTTAAGATATTTGAAAACCCAATGATGCACCAACTGTTTTGTATTATTTTCATTGGAAATAAAGTGTTTTTCTTTTTTCTATAAGAAAAGCAAACCCCTTACCTTAGACCCACCTCAGTATTGCTGATATTTTGGTTCAAGAATGCCCACGGCGAATTAAATTCATTGTAGAAAGACATTATTTTTTAGAACATTTGAAGAATGCGAGTAGTATTGGGTAGTAACATTAAATGGAGTACGTGTCTCACGGAAATCACCCGCTCGTGTTTGGGAGATTTTCCTCAGCTACGTCGTGCGTTCTGGCGCGTTATTCCAGATTGCCTGTTTGTGTCCCGGCTTTGCTGCCGATTTTCACTTGTCAATATCGACAAATTCCATCATAATTAGGTTTATCGGAGGGTGTAGCAGAGACGACAGAAAACTACTGGAAGGTAATTTGCCTACCACATGTTTCATTCATCGTCCGTGTCACAGTCACGAATTTCGAAAAATGAATAAAAACCAACCACGACTCATGCTCAGAAATTTTCCTCAGTGTCAGAAGATTTGAATTTAATAATTTTGTGGAGCAGCGAAGTTATAAAATTTCCACGCATGCAAGGTACGTAGCGTTCTTGGCGTAAACTTCTTTAACACAGGCAGGTAATCAATGTTTGTTTGTCGTGGCATGTTTATTATTTGTTGTTAAAAATGAGTAAAGGTTTGTCAAACCTTAACTCGTTTGATGCTGTTATAATTAGGAAAAATGAGCTTACACTCTGTGTTATTTTATTCGCTCACTCACATTTGCAAAGTGTTGGAGGAATGAATGGCACCAACATGCAATTTTTGGCAGATTAAAGCTGGATATTTTATTGATAGTCATATTTTTTTGTGATCACCCAATGCTAATGTAGGTATAGTTGATGTGTGGTCAGTTGTTCTTGCTCACAGTTGAGGCTTCTTCTGTAGAAATGGAGGTTTTCATCGAGGTCATCAGGGAGCCATAGCGACTGTAATGAAAATGAAAAAGCAAGAAAAGCGTCTTTAATCACTAAAGGTTAATATTCCAATAAAACCTAATTTCAAACGTTTCGGCCACTGACCTTCATCAGTGGTTAGAATTATGAAGAGGTACAAAGTAAAAGTAATCTATTTTAGAATGAAAAATCTAAAAACAAGTTTCTTTTCAAACATAGAACTCCAGAAACTCAACTCCCCTGGCAGCTTCGGCGCGAGCGTTGAAGGGAGTACAACAAGGACTGGGCCACATTTAGACTTCATCGTTAGTCGATAAGACACTGCATGATTTTTGTTGATGGTGCGCACATCCTCATGTGTTGAAACAATAAACAGAGATAAATTGTGTATTATAAGAATATTTTTAGTTAATAAATCCAATTAGATCCATTTATAGCACCGTAAACACGAATTCTCAACTAAGCCCAATTGTTTACGTTTTGCGCTTCTGCTATTTGTTTTATTATAAGAAGAAATGCCCAGTCTTGTTTTTTTGCCAGTCCTCTGAAGAAGCAAATAAAGGATGCTATATTCCAATCAATCAAGCCTGATACATACCATCTTGTACATTGGTTTTTCAAATGCCTTATAACTAACACCGGGACGCAATGACGGTTACCCCAGTCAAGCCGGTACCCATTTCCGACACCTGGGTAGAGTGGGGAATTGTGTCTGAGTTCTCTCTTTTCCCAACGGGGAGAAATAACCTGTCGTCCCGGGATAGGTTGAGGTTTAATGATAATGAAAAATGAACTTGACAGACACTCTTAATTAAGCGTCGGAAATAAATTCTAGTGTCGCAAAATTCATGGAATCAATCACGCAATAAGTTAATTCCTTTTGACCAGTCATTGGATGCGAGCGAATAGCAGAACCTTTTTTCCAACATCTCATTCGTTCGCTAATTCTTCCTGTCACGAAAGAAAACAACAATTGTAATTTCGCACTGGAATCACATTGTATGCAAGTACGAAAAATAGGAAAGTTAACATCGCAGGCTAGTGAATGGCGCAATGCTGCTGCACAACACCGCGCTGCCGCACCCTGCTCACCAAAAGATCAGCTGTACAAACACTGCAAATTTCTAAATTATGAAATTTAGCTCCATACTTCTCATTGAATATGTGTCGCTCTTAAAAATTTTCATCTATTTAAGTATTTTTAGCCCTAAATGAACCGTAGAATATTCCCCAGTATAGACGATGCAACGGAAATATTTGACCTGTATCTTATTTACAAACGGCGTTTTATGAGTGATAGGTATGCAGTATAGGGCACATTGTCGCAAGCCCCGTGTGCAACACACTCAACTGAGACGTTGAACTGAGATAGTTCAACGTCTATTGGCTACCCAGAATGTTCAATGACGGTTATGTTCAATGTAGATTATTCAATGCCGCTTTTTCAAAGTCGAATATGTTAACTAACATTCTGGGTAGTTCAATACCGACTATGAGTAGAACGTATTATAAGCGATTAGGTTCATGAGTTGACACTTGAGGAATATGAGAGTACGTTAAGGTTCTTCACGTACGATAAGGTTCTTTAAATATAATTCAAACGTTGGTCAAACATACACCTGGTCGGTTTAGTTAGCTAGTACACCTAGGTATGACCGTGACAACGCTCGCCAGTTCAGTTAACTAGTACACCTAGGTATGACCGTGACAACACTCGCCAGTTTAGTTAACTAGTACACCTAGATATGGCCGTGACAAGACTCGCCAGTTTAGTTAACTAGTACACCTAGATATGACCGTGACAAGACTCGCCAGTTCAGTTAACTAGTACACCTAGGTATGACCGTGACAACGCTCGCCAGTTCAGTTAACTAGTACACCTAGGTATGACCGTGACAACACTCGCCAGTTTAGTTAACTAGTACACCTAGATATGACCGTGACAAGACTCGCCAGTTCAGTTAACTAGTACACCTAGGTATGACCGTGACAACACTCGCCAGTTTAGTTAACTAGTACACCTATATATGGCCGTGACAACACTCGCCAGCTAAGTTAACTAGTACACCTAGGTATGACCGTGGAAAGAATAAACACTCATCTTGGGTACCAGGATAGTGATTCGAGTGGGCTTTATGTGTTTTTAAAGCTAACCTGTCACTCAGATACATGATGACCAAGGAGGTTTCTCGCCTTGGCCCATGAGGGCAGGCGGAGGAGGACTATATCACCTCCCTCAGTTAATGCTGCGCTCCGAAGTCGCTTCGTCTCTGTGGAATTTGGAGTAGGCGTTGGCTTGTGAACTCGACTCATTCAGGCCTCAAGCCGTGTACGATCGGTTCAAACAACCAGAGCGTCCTCCACTGTATGATCAGTTTCTCATATCTTAGGAATTTAATCATAACATTTGAGTAAATTTAGATTTGAAATGTGCAAACTTGAATTGGAACAGAACAATTGCTCCTGTTTCCATGTACCGAAGCAAATTTCAATGATCCTTTAAAACTCCGGACTGAAATGCGCCTCGCTGGCACATTTCCCTGGGAAAGTCAGCGTGCTTAACCTTTAATTGTTTTTTCATTTCGTGGGATCAATGATTTTTTTAATGATTCTAATTTTGACTGAAGCTAGATACTCGCACATTACTAATCAAAACCTTGCATGACGTGGAAAGCCTTTTGACTGCTGCATCCTATTCGAGTTAAATAACGGCACCAGAGCGCACTAGGAATGCCTTAACGCGGTCGTTGTGTGGTTAATGATTTAATGAATTAGAGCTCTCAATAATGTTGCAAGAATCAAGCTGCGTGAAGCGTCATCCCGCCGACTTGCTTGTTAGGTATAGAGTGATTAATCCTGATGTATCATGCAATGATGATTTGTTGAAAATGAGCAGTTTTCTTTTTCCCTTCCAAGCTCGTGCGTCAATGTCAGTAAACATTTCAGAAATAAAGAGTAGATGAGTAATTTTATACCAGAGATGCACTGATACTCCAACTCGAGCGACAAATTTCTCAATCTTAGACGTTTCCGGATCTCACTCAATTTTAAGTTTCTTTGTTTACTATGTCCGTCTCTCATATACGCCAGCAGTCTTCGAGTTATAAATAGAAAGGAAATCTTCAGCAACATAGGATGAAAATACATGCGCATTTTGATAACTTCAATCTTGTGACATGAGGCAATTAGTAAATTTTAGATTGGAGATCTTTACTTTCTGTGTACAATAAATAACCTTTTGATACTGACTCTCATCAGCATGACTACTTATTTGATTTTGCCATTCGTGATGCAAATGTTTTGTTAGCTTTGTGCAACAATCCTATCTCAGTTCTGACTCTCGAAAAGCTTTCATGCAAGTATTATTTAGATGTGAATTGACATAAATATATTGTGTGGTAGAGCATGTTCTTTTGATTGGTACACGCTAGTTACTAAGTACTCGTTGATATATGTGCGTGAAAACCTACCTCAAATTTTCGAGTAGTTGAACTTTTAGTTTTACTTGCTGAATCTTTGAATTCCACTCATAATAATAGTTTTAACTCCTAGTTATTCACATGCCTTATTAAACTTTGAATAATATGACCAAAGGAAAGCATTTTTATGCTTTTCTCCCAACCTTTTTGCAATCATTGACGTAAATATTATGATACTTATTATGGAATGTTAACCAACTAAGGATCTTCATGTGAGGCATTTTTATAAACCAGTGTTGAGATACATTCTGTGTATCAACTTTATGGGAACCCACGATCATTCTCAGTAGAACAGTAATTACGGCAAGCTGTGAGGCCGCGACTCTTTTGTAATTATAGCATGCGACTTTTGTGACTACTTTTGAACTGCCTGATATGCGAGGAATTTGCTCACTTAAGAATTGGGTCATCATGTGCTATTTTCATGACTAGATAGCTCACATATACACAAGAAGAATAAGCGTAGACACGAACGTTGCTCGAAACCCGCACGGGCGGCCACTTACAGGCAGGTAGCTCCGGACACACACGTGTGATGCTCTTCAAACTTTGAAGCAAATAATTTATGTTCCAATGGATTATAGTGAGAAGAACCATAATCCTATACAGTTAATAATATAGGATCGCAGAATAACTATAATCCTATAATATCACTACATAATAAGTATATAGTGAGAATAACTTGAAAACAACTATCATCATTTTGAATACAAAGAAAGTTTCAATTTAGCACAATTAAAATTTTTTTCTTATTTTCTGTGCAATGAAATCTGAAGTTTCTTCTCACGTGAAAGGATCATTAGAAAAATGTATTTCTAATTCCATAATTATGAACAAGTTGCAAATATTTAGAGCAGGACACTTTTACAGGTATCTAATTAAACTTATGTGACAGCATTGAACAGTTCACTAACTTACAACAGCGGTACAAAACCGTAGTTGTTGACGTCAGGAGACACGCTATTGATGTCATGGTAGACTTTGCCTTGGGTCACTGCACATCGCCTAGCGACTGAAGGAATTGGAGGCCACAGAATACAGTAAACTATTTTCAACTATAGTCAACAAAAATGTGAGGGAAAAAGGTGAATAAAGCACAAAACTTTTTTATCAAACTAAATTCAGACAACCTAAAGTTCCATATAGTGCCTGTGAGATAACCAGCATACTTTCTGATCTTCAGAGAAATTTAATTAAAACTGGACAGCCCCCATCATGTAATAAATTGAAAGGACGAAATCAATTTCAAACAATGAAACAGATACTGTCAGACATGAAAGTGATAAACATTATTTTGCCATGAAAAATCTGAACTAAGACATTCATCAGCACAAATCATATTTCCCTATTCTCATTTTTGTCGCCCTGATTTATGGGAGATTACTCCCACACAATCGTCTCCCAGGTTGGGAGGAACAGAAGCAAGGGATGACGATTCTTTTGCATTTATTTGAATTCGAATTAAACGCAATTAAACATTAACTCGAGCACTCATATGTATATCCGGTTAGTAATTTTCAAAAGCCACTGTATTCACGTAATGGTTAAAACTTGGGGATGGTTAAAAAAGAACCCGTTGATGACGTAGGCAAAATATCGTCAGCCGGCGCCAGAGCGCGCAGTCCACCACTACAGAGGGTCGCAGGCACTGGCACGGTTACGAATTAGCCCTTTAACGTCAGCATTTTTGTGCTTATGTTGCCGTTATCACAACAGCAGACTGGCGCTGGTATCAGGTAGTCTCCGATACCAAAATTAAAGAGAAACTGCCAATCGGCAGTGCACTTCTAGGAACACATTAGGGGACAAATTAGATAAGAAATACAGTACATAGAAGCTAATTTTGAAAGAGGACAGTTTAGTCGTCTCGGGCGTTAGACGTCACGGCCTGCTCCAATCTCGAGAAGAATTATCTCCGACCCAGCAACGGTCGCAGGGCGGCACCGAGAGCGGCTGAAGTCCGAGCCAGCGACGGCAAGGCTCAAAGAAGGGCTGGACAAAATCCCGCGTTGCAACGCTTCAGTATCGTCGGTCCACGTCCTCATTTACTCTGTCAGGAAAGAAAACAAACCGAAGGTTGAGGTGAAGTTAGGATACAGCAACCGCTCTCGAATTTCACCCGTTCATATATTCACCGCCAACCTACCTCAGCTTCCTACACTGCCGAAAAGGAAGCTACCTCTGTTCGACGGAAAGGATTGTGTCTTTAGGCTGGGCAGGAGCGGTTGCTGAAGCGTCGACCCGAGAAGAACAACACTTCGCAAGGCACTGAAAAAATTGTAAAATTTCAGATCAACATAGAAGTTACAAACTCTCCAATAGTACTTTCCCACAATAAAACCCCAATGAAACCGATAATTGAAAAGCACAAACCTAAGATTTTAATGCTGAAGGGTAATCTTGAAAATTAAAGCAAATCAGAAATAGGAAAGTGCTTCAGGCATCATCTACATAATATTCTGCTTGTTGCTCCCTTAGTCCGTCCGTTGCGCTCTCATCCGAGTTTGCGGTATCATGGATACCGAATTCCTGAGAGCTAAATTAATGGAAAGATCGCCTCCACATGCATTGATATATTTGACATTTTATCAGGATTTGTTAGATTAGAATATATTATGTTAGAATTTATTAGGTAATGTTGACCGAATTTTCTCACGGGTCCACGTTTTTTTATGTGACATATTATTGGGATCGACTCGGTTAGAATTGATGAGGTAATGTTGACCGAATTTTCTTCATGAATCCACCCAGCTTAACGATGGCATTGTCCGTGGAATTTCCACGCGTCCTGCTAGTCTATATAATATTCTGCTTGTTCCTCCCTTAGTCCGTCCGTTACGCTCTCATCCGAGTTTGCAGTATCATGGGTACCGAATTCCTAAGTGTTACATTGAAAGATCGCCTTTACATGCATTGATATGTTTGACATTTTTTCAGGTTAGTATAGTTTGAGTAATCTTGATGAAATTTTTTCACGGGTCCATGGTTTTTTTATGTTTGACATATCAGGATAGCTTTGTTTAGGATAGCCAAGATATGTTAAGTTAGGATAAGTTAGAATAGAATATGTTATGTTAGAATTTGTTAGGTAATGTTGACGGAAATTTTTCAAGGGTCCCCCTAGCTGAACGATGACGTTGCTTAACTCATTGATTACGACAATTAAAATGATACAGGATAAGATAGGTTAGTATAGATTATATTAGGTTAGGATAGGATCGGTTAGGATAGGTTAGGTTAACATAGGTTAGGTAATGTTGATGATATTTTTACGGGTTCTTGTTTTTCGTTTTACGTATTATCAGGATAGTTTTGGTCAGGGAAGGATAGGTTAGTATATGTTAGGTTAGAATATTATGTTTGAATTTCTAAGGTAATACCGAATTTTTTCACGGGGCTACCTAGCTAATTGATGATATTGTCCGTGGAATTTCCACGGGTCTTGCTAGTCAACACTATAATAAGAGGAGCCGCGCCCGTCCGTTCGTCCGTCTGTGTGTCACACCCACCAGCCGAAAGTGTGTGATGAGCGTATCTGTGATCCAAGCTTCATCAACTTCACAATTATTTTCGGTACAATAACCCAGCAGTTTCAGAATCGGAGTGAACATCACGTGTATTGGTAGGTTAGATTAGGTTGTGTAGAATATCAGCAGTTGAGACTGAGGAAAGTATAGGAAAGGTATAAGATAGCATAGAAAATCGTGGGAAAGCCATGTTAAAGCTCAGTTGGTCTGCCACTTTATCACTCTGTCAAGGAGGCTTAATGACTATTTTGGATAGGAGTTTCACCAGTGCACAAGATTAAGAGTATTTTATCGCGGGTTCTGTTGGGCTGGACATATTTGTTTTTGATCCACATCTGAAGTATTTTTTCAGGAAATTATCGATTCCAGTCATTTATGACGGATCGCGTACACCAAAAAAAACCTACACCTCGACCTTCTCGCAGCGCCAGCAGCGTAACATCACCTCCTCCCCTCCCCCCCTTTTAAAGAAACAGGAGTGTACTAGTAAAAATAATAAGAATAGTCGATGCTTTAAATATACGAGAAATAAAGAAAAGCAAACTTGAAGCTCAATCTGATCAAGGTATTTTTAGCCCATCAATCGTAACAAGTCGGTATTAATAGCAATCCAGCCGACAATTAGAATGTTGGTTATTTAAAATTAATTCACCTGCTTGAAGCAGTGCAAGAGACTTAGCATGATAATACACATGATAAATTATTGAAGTAAAATGCACAGGCGCACCAAATAAATAGCAGGGGAAACAGCAGTAAGGCAGAGTGTAGACATCATTGGCCCGAACTGGCTCCAGCCGTCGCAGGGTGCCACATCACCGCAACATGACCTGACGCTGCCACACGCCACAATCCACCCTCGTAGGCACCAGAGTAAGCACTAAAATTGTAAGGTCAAGCCGATAAGTTCTATATATGTACGCCGTTACGATTTGGGAATGCTCACATTCAGCAGCACTAATCAAGGTTTCGCCCCCACGGCCTCACCTGCGGTCCCACAGAAAACACCAGCAAAACGACAAGCGAGTCGCGACCAGACACCGCAGGGAAGGGCGTGGAGAACATTGGCACTCCATAGACGCCCGGGTGGCGCTGGGGAAATTTTCCCCCTAGTTCAAGCCGAAGGTTATTTTACTTCAGCATTTTTTCAATTTAGCGGCGTAAGTCCCAAGACTAAATGAATATCCTAGGGCTATTTTCGAATCAATGAAATAACGGTTATTTAAATTGCACTTGAAAATTTCATCCAGTTGTGGTATGTATTTGCGAACGCTTCACGAATTTATCTCATTTACATGGGGACACGCACAAAAGCTGCGACTTGCCATCCTCATTTGTCAGCTTGATTTGTGATTCAATCAGTAAATAAGAATAAAGTTACACAACAGTAAACGCAGAAACAGATGAGCAGGATAATTATCAAGCCGACGTCATTTGAGACGATGGTGACGGCAGCGAAAATGAAGGTGGTCTTGTCACACCCGTTTCCGAAAAAATAGTGACAGAAATCAGGCCCTTTGCTCCAAGCTCGAAACACGAAGACGTTACCTGGAATAAAATTGTATTGTTGGTGCAAAACACATTCTACGAAAATATTCATGAAGCTCATCCCTAGTACGAAAAGAACATGTAACCAGTATGTAAAATTTGCATCAGAGAGCTTCTCCCAAACCGACGATACAAACAATTATCACGCATTCGCTAATATATCTATGAAGCTTTAAACTTAACGATGAAAACACATTTGTTAAAAAAAAACTGAACATTGGAAATAACAATTTACTTTTCGTTGTAAGCATAGAGCAAATCCCCTGTGCCGTAACAACTCAAATGGTGCGGGTGCAGAGCGTCATTTTCGTTTTGAGGTGAAATCATTTCGGTCTAGAAGCTAGAAACGTTCACACTCACCAGCAATAACGATCATCAACTCGAACAGTGGCATGCATATTGACCAGGCGCAGCATATCAGCGTCTCATTCGTCTCCTGGGAAGCGCAGCACAGCACGCAGGAGATCACACTCAAGATCACAAGAAACGCACCTGGCAAAAATTGTCAGTGGACAGCTCCACATTGATACTTACCCGTCAAATCGCTTTTTGGCTTGAAAAATACAAAAGTATTGCTATACAATAATGCAAAGAATATGTCATTGCTGACAAATCAGGATTTGTTTCATAATTATCTTGATCGCACGTTACATTATTGTCAAAAAAACTCTTTAAATAATCTGCCTGATTTTTTGGCGCATCATCGATAATGATGCATCGGTTTCGCCGCTTTGCATGCAATCGTCACCTTGGCAATGATGTACAGACGCCTAACCGTTGCTAAAAACACTTTTTACGGCGCCGTAAGGGAACAAATTTTTTCTGCCCCATAAGGATAACAATGCATGATTGATTATACATGTTGAACGGCCACACAGGGCCTAAATTCTTGCTGAAAATTCATGTAAACTTATTCATTCATTTTTTAATTAGCCGCACACTCTCATAGACGTACGCATACATGTACACTTGTATGCTATTGTACTGAATTTGAAAACTATATGTGTTAGGGAACATATAAATGCATGTATACAAAATGAATCAGCTTATACATACTTGCAACTCTAATTTGACTCTTCTATTGCCGCCCGTTTAGCACAACCATGTTTAATTATCTCTTATTTCGTGTTTAATTATCGCATACTTTGTGCTTAATTGTCCCTTATTTAGTGTTTAATTATCCCTTATTTAGTGTTTAATTATCCCTTATTTAGTGTTTAATTATCCCTTAATTGGTGTTTAAGTATCCCTTATTTAATGTTTAATTTTCCCTTATTCAATGCTTCTTTTATCTATTTAATGCTTTAATTATCCCTTATTTAGTGTTTAATTAATCCTTAACTATCCCTTATTTAGTGTTTAATTATCCCTTATTTAATGTTTAACTATCCTATCCTTTCGGAGTAGCTATCCCGTCAGCACCAAAAAGTGTGCCTAGCTAACGCGTCACGAATTTAGATTGCAGAGGAAAATCAACAAAAACCCTGTTGAGAAGATTCCAACAAACAAAGTTCCAGATATCTACCATTGGCTCCGAGCGAAAATATTGTTTTATTACAAAGATTCTGAGTCTATCATAAGAATCGAGGCGAATCATGAATTTCTTGATTGAGGTCTTCTAGAATGTGGAGGCTGGGTTAACACTACGGACACGGAGGTATCTGAGTGAAAGGTGGCGTTAGAAAACACTTCAAAAAATTCATCTAGAAGAGAGTAGGACGTTCAGTATAACGACTCACACAGAAATCATGGAAGACAAGTAGTCGAAGTAGGGAGACCGAGGCGTAAGTACGAGTAGGCCGAGGCCGGGAGTGTACTAGTGATACAAGGTACTATTGAGGACACTCACAGTGACGACCATTCGGTATTAGTCATTGCGAGTATCCGATTTTTGATAGTCTGAGGAAGTCATTATTGGAATAATTTTCCATTACATATCCAAGTCAAAGGCATTTAAACTTAAAGTAATTAATTTATAAGATAAGATATAAATTAATTTTTGGCACATTCTCTGGTGTGTGGAACTTTGGGTTGTCTCTTCCTGGTTCGTGACATGAGAGAAGCAGAAAAGCAGTTTCGATATACGTCGAATTTAATCTTGATTATGACCACAAATAGCTTTTTAGACTCAACTTTGTGCGTTATTTGGTCTCGCCCTGCGCCTTAAACTTTCTATACATGCAGTAGTTGAATAACTTTTGATGTGAGTTTTTCGCCATCCTTCGTCACATTCAGAAATCCTGAAGCACAAACTTGGAAAATACCGCCACCTTTGACTTGTGGACTTGGTCATTCGAAATGAATTAGTAGCCCGGGAGTAAAGGCAGCGTTGACTTTCTAACGCTCCGACATTACCAGTGTTCTTGAGTCAGATCAAGTCAATTAAAGTATTCTGTTAAATCCGAGCGAGATTACGATTTCTGATGGCACCGCTGTTGAACAGTTGACATCCTACCTATAAGTCAGTCAGGAATTATTAATAGTAAGATTAAGTTTGACCAATAGTTGGCTGCAATGACAATTCAATCATGGTAAACATTTTGCACTCTGCCGGGTTGACACCTAGATGTTCGGATTGCGTAGACATATTTCGGTTGATGTACTTATGATGTAGTAATAATTACGCGATAGTGTAACATGGATTTAATTTATTTATGCGATTGAGATTAGTATTCCTACTCTCTTTATTTCTGCTCACATCAGTTGCCGTTTGGAAGCTTTTATTTGGTGCATGCTACTTTTAAATTTTTAATAACATATTGGCTCCAATTTTTTGTTATTTCGCTATTAAATTTTTTTATGAGACACCTTGAGACGTAAATCATTGACGTTAAGATGCGAACTACTCCATTGGAAGCTCGTGCAAACAACTTACCCGCTACGACCAGCCAGGTGGGCAGCGCTGGCTCGAGACTGCACTTCCCAATCCCTAGGCTGCCGATGAC
Source organism: Platorchestia sp. MABIK (assembly GCA_014220935.1). Classification (NCBI taxonomy): domain Eukaryota; kingdom Metazoa; phylum Arthropoda; class Malacostraca; order Amphipoda; family Talitridae; genus Platorchestia; species Platorchestia sp. MABIK. The sequence goes on from JACJUY010004687.1 coordinate 32,332, forward strand.
GATATGAGCAATGCCGACTAAATAGGAGCCGAAACAAGAACAATGGGATGCCATTTTGACTCCAACGATTCAATTCTGATAAAAGCCAAAAATAAACTCATCTACCAGATGTATAACACACCTCAGCTTGCGAATGTGTGGGAAAAATCCCCACAGGGTGTACGTGAGGTTGACTTTTTAAATTTAATCTTTAACTATTTGTCCCAATGCTGGTTACCTCGGAGAATTGTTTGCCTGTTTCGATACTTACTTGCTCGCTTGCCAACG
>JACJUY010004687.1:33114-48251 GCA_014220935.1 Platorchestia sp. MABIK
TTTTTAAATGTAACTTTTGCCAGCTGGAAGCTACTAAAATTTGAAACCTTTCTTGTAATCCAATGCTGATGAATTGACTAACGTTTATGGTTTAGTGGCAGATCGCTGTTTGTTGCGACATTGTCATTTTTTAAGTGTTTTAAAGTTTTTAGATTGCAGTAAAACGTATTGCTTGCCTAAGTCCCTTTTTTACACCTTGTCCATTCGTGGCGACTTAATTCTAGTGAAGCCCTCGGTTTTCGCCATAAATGTTAAAATAGAACTTTATTTTTTGGTTGAAATTAAAGATTGAATGTAGAGTCACATGTGTCGTATCAGACCATGCCACTCAAGACGGTGTCCCTACGCATTTATTTAGAATATACAAATTACCAACACATTTTTAAGCGTCGGTTATGTCATGAATTGACCCTAAACTGCATCGGGCTTCTGGCAGTTTTCTTCTGAGGGTGACTGTTATTATGATTTAGATGAAAACTGTAGATTTGTTACTGACCGCTCATATATATATACATACTTCTTGCAAAATTATGTGACTGTAAAGTATAGAGTATGTTACATGGATGAAAAATAAATACTGAATCAAGAGAAACTTATACAAAAAATGAATGTGAATTGACTAGTGCTTAAACAAGCTCGGCAAGAATTAATTTCCACTAAGCGGTTTCTGTGCCTTTCAATGACCAATTAGGAGTTAAAGGTAGAATAACAAGTTGGTTAATTATTTATCGCAGAAAGTTTTCCCCTTTCCACGTGATTTTTATCTTTATTGTTAAATAAAAGTTCCCGCCCTCCACATCCACGCCAGGCTCACAACATTTGAACCTGTGAAGAGAAGGGACGAGAACTTAGAATGTAATACAAGTATGGCAAGTATGATGAATGATAAGAATGACAAGTATGATAATTTTAGTAATAATAGTAATTAAAGTAACTTTGGCACAAAACCTGGTGGAAACAAGATTACGGTCCTGTTGTATGAGATCATCCACTCTAAATAAGATGGCAAGGGGCGAGATCAGGAGTTGACTGGCAGATAGCCTCACCTTATCGAAACTCAGGATTATGAAGTAGAATCCTCGGTAGACCTTCCAATGGCCCCCAGTTAGTAGATCCACGCCTTCCCCCTTCGGATGGCTCGGACTCCCAGCGGCCGTGGTGAGAGTGGCGACGTTCGACGATAGTCGTTCAATACGCAGAAACTAGTGGCTGAGGCTCAAATTATAAGCTGAGCTGAAGAGTGACCTGCGGAGAAAGATTAGTGCTGAATGGAGGCTGTATTCTGACTGCCCCACCAGTCTCGGGAAGCCCGTACGTCTTCTTCGGCGCTGGGTTTGTCAGCCAGCCAGTAAAGCGAATAAAACATGGACCCACCAGTTTCCAATAGAATTTTGTACAAAACTGTGTTTTGCTGTACTGATGACCAAACGAAAGTCTTTTGCTGGACATTATGCATTACCTTTAATGCATTAATGATGGGTTATAATAACTCAAATTTGTTTTATTGGTAGAGGTGACGAATAAGCCATCGAAGACTTACGATAGCAGCCCCAGCGTCCCGATGAGAGTTGTGAACACGATAAATTTTGCTCCAGTTGAGTACATTCGCATATTGATGTTTCATGCTTTTGTCGGAGCATACTCGTTGTCCTGAGCGGCGAATTTATTTACTTATTCTTCTATTTCAGCGCTACATTGGTGAAATACTCCGTTGCAGTTTAGCAGAAAATATTTCCGATCTTGAACTTATGGTACAGTTTTTTTTTAATTTTTCAAGCGTTGTTCATTAACTTTTTCTTTAAATATCATGTTTTTTTTCATCACTCATGTTAAAATTTTTTGGCGCCCAAAACTTTGCGCCAAGATATTACTTTCTAGACATTCTAAGGAGAATACTATTCTAGTGCGACACGGAGTCATTCAACCGACTTGTGCACTATTTCTAATATCTTGCTGTGACGTCATGAATTTTCACAGCCTTACCTCTCTTTGATGTTTTTTCCTACCCACCTTCTCGTTTGATATCCACAGTTTGTCTGCAATGCACAAATAAGTTTTTGCGGAAACATCCAAGACTAAAGAGAGCGACAAAAAAAAATGCCCTATTATGATAATATTATTTGACGTCACCAATGTGGAGGTATTTTCTCCAATGTTAAATGTAGATCTCACGACCTGAAGACATATAACTATTCATTTCAGTTCTCCACCCAAATTTAGCTTCTAAAACCATTGATAAAATTCAATTTGAATGATCCTGAGAAAGTTTTGCAGACTAGATGATATTTGAAATTTATTTACCATCAACAGGTACAGCGTCCCACAGGAGGAGGAAATTAGAACTTTACTTACATCTAGCAGTTCATATTACACTCGGGCTCACTGTGGTAACGAAGGAAAGTGCTCTCGAAATATTTATTCGAAATGCAAAAACATGAATTTACCGAAGCTCTTTGCTTAAAATAACAACAAAAGCAAATTTGAGGGTTTCAACATACAGTATATCTTTATATTTTTATATAAACACTGGCTTACTACAAATTTGAAGCAATGTAGACATTCAAAAGTAGAGCGAATAAATTTTGTGTTATGATTTAGGGGTGTGACAAATTGGAATGTTTTTAATTGCCAATTATTTATAATTAAGGGATGAAAAGTTGGCAGAAAATATTTCATTTGTTGTGCAAATATTGGAAATGTATACTACAGCGTCTGATAACTGCGTATCGCTGAAACATTAAAAATTATTTGAAACATGTTCCACTGAGCATATTCTCAAAACATTGATCAAAAATAGTGGAAAAATTAGGCATTTATTTTCATTCAGAGATTAAAAATAATTTTGCTATCAATGAGTAAAATAGGAATTACACAAATTGAATAAATAAATAAATGAAGCTAATAAACAAAGACTTATTCACATGAATATATTCAGAAGACAAGCAATTTGTACTTCATTAAGCAAAAGCTTTGTTTTGAGATCGTAAAAGATCCAAAAATACGACTTATTCCACCATGAACGTCACAGATCACTTGCTCCAAGACCAAATTTGTTATGAATATATATATATATACTGAAGTTATGTATCCTGAAGACACAAAACACCTGCGCCGAGAACAGCTATTGGTTGTAATATATTGTGCATATTTATCATCATCTCTTTCTCATGTTACAATGATGCATTGGTTACACGTGTAAATCCGTAACATTTTGGCTGATCCCATCGTCACAAGTGAACGCTATTTTTTTTAAATGCTGGCAGTTACCCTCAACACATGTATTTTGTAGGATATTTGTTCACGAGAACCTACGAGCCCGTAGTGAACATTTTTTTGTGTTTGCATGTACTTCTGCGTAGTGCTCGTGCTGGCCCGTGGTAGTATTTCATGAATAATTTGCGTTCGCAATGTACAAAGTTCTCCATTTATAACGGGTATCCCTTTGTTATCGGCTTGGTTAGTCACTCTGATAACTTTTCGTTCTGATTTAAAATTACCAGACGTAGAAAACTCCTCTTACTTTTCAAGTCCCCGAACCCATTGAAAATCATGCATAGCAAACTGAGCAGAACTCAACTGGATTACAATCGAGCACGACCAACTACCGGAGTACCGTCGCCGCGCCGCCACAAGTGCCCCATCACTGGGGGGCTGCTCGCACTCGTCCAGCGCGACTGAGGGCCGAGGTTCACGGAACAGCGATAATTGTATTGACCTCCAGCAGCGCCCAGCAACCTGCCTTGTTAGCTTAGCTACTCGCGTTAACCGCTGAGGTGTTAAGCCTTCATCCCTTGCTGCGATGTGTGGACGCCTTCATCCCGTGAACCTCTGATGTGTTGAGCCTTCATCCCTTGCTGCGATGTGTGGACGCCTTCATCCCGTGAACCTCTGATGTGTTGAGCCTTCATCCCTTGCTGCGGTGTGTGGACGCCTTCATCCCGTTAACCACTGATGCGTTAAACCTCCACTGAAGCAAATTGATTTCGTTGACAATTCTTTGCTTCAGATCATGAATGTTTATCTGCGGAAAATTATAAGCTCTACATTTTAGATGTCCCCATAGGAAAACTCTCCACCACCTTCTATTTAATCTGTTTCCATGGGTTTTTCGGAGTCTTGGAATCATCCATGAACTGTTAGCCATAGCATACTTTTCGTGTCCGTCATCAAAAGCATTGCTGAAAAAGTACTCTTTCATTTATAATCGTCAGATTTTCCATGTAGATGCCGAAATGGTTGACAAACAATATGTAATTTTCAAAATTTTTCTAACATTGAAAATTTTTGAGATACAGGAAATTGAAATTGGGTTTACTTTTTTATGGTCCATGAGGTATAAAATAACTCACCTTTTCTGGTGGTGCATCATAATTTCGTCAGTGTGTAGCCCACGTATCTCGGCCATAATACAGGGCTCCACACGAGCTCTGTCCTTCTTATGAGTTTTGAAGGCGCTGATAACGGTCAGGAAGTCTTAAAGGTCGTTGCTACCGAGTGCTGTGTTTCTCACTGAATTATGATATTTATGGGCTATTCTTTCAATTGTATATGTATATGTATATGAATATGGATATGTGTGTATATGTATGTAAATATGTACATGTTTATGAATATGTATATGTGTGTATATGTATGTGAATATGTATATGTATATCTATATCTATATGTATTTGTACGTTCTTTCAAATACTTTTTTCCGAGTCCTACTTCTCACGGAAAGGTAATTAACATACACATATATGCATATGTGTATGTTCTTTCAACTACTTTTTTCCGAGTCCTACTTCTCACGGAAAGGTAATTAACATACACATATATGCATATGTGTATGTTCTTTCAAATACTTTTTTCCGAGTCCTACTTCTCATGGAAAGGTAATTAACAATTGAATTGTTCAACAATATCAGGAATAAAGTGCTGTTAGAAATGACTATTTAATTACCACATGCCTCATTCTAGAGCAAAATGTCTCATTTTTCTGTCATAATCTTATTACTCAACCATGAACGAATTTGATGTTTGAACCTGCCTTCCTCACGTAGTAGCAGGTAAATTTACTGAAATTAATTTTTCACTTGCTCACCAATTTTAAATTTTAGAGAAGCTGTATTTTGTATGGAGGAAATATACCTTTTTTAATGTTTCACTAGTATTCAGAGAAAGCCTTCAAAGCAACGCTTTTCTTCTGTCTCAGTTGGTTTCGGTAGAAACAATAACAGTAGCAATCCATCGGAAGTGGAGTTCATCAGGCGAGGGTGGAACTCAGTCGTACAACTTAGCTGGTTTTTGCTTTTTCTACTCCATTCTCAGGCTCTCTTTAAAGCCGTGCAAGAACAATGAAATTTTCTAAACTCATTTGTCTTTTGGTGAGTATGAACTTATTACTGTAAGGGCAACAGAGGAAAAAGAGCCTCTATGTTCTGCATTTTGTTTCTACTCAACAGTATATTTGATTTCTGATTTTTTTCTTTCTCATTTTCAATGCAAATTCCTGTGCATTAAAGTCGTTTGCATTCCTATGATTTTCTAATAAAAAGCGAAAAACTTGTTTCCCAATTTGCCCATGTGTGAGTGAAACTGTGATTTTTTTTTTCAGCATTTTTGAGTTTAAAATCTTAATGGATTGTGCCCGTTTTTTTTCAAAAAACGTATGGACAGTTGCAAAAGCTATGTATTTTTTATACCTTGCATGGGATGGTCGTGTAATTTTAAAATCAATGTTCTAATGCTTCACCTTCCTGCTATGTCATGGGAAAGTCTTCTAGTTAATATAAGGCTTTTGTGGCCAAGTTTCTTTGAGTTATCAATTGCATTACAGCCGTCAATTGCATTACATTACAATTGCATAACAGCCGTCTTTGAGTCATCAATTGCATTACAGCCGTCTATTTTCTACCCTAAAAATCATGTCTTTGTGTGACACCTTAGGAATATGACGGAACGTATTTTTTTGTGGCGTGGAAATGGACATTTTCAAACAAGTATCTATTGAAAAATCGTCTAGGTTCAAATAATGGCTATCCAAATTTTGCTAAATGTCGTACCAAAAACCCAAATCCGAAACACTTAATTTAGCAGCAACCCTAAAATAATTGAGATCTTATCTCAGCAAAATAAGTGTGCCGTAAAGTTAAAATTTTTGTTTCCCCACCCTCAAAGTTCATTGAAATTATTTTCGAAATGGTTGACTCCTGTTTTAAGAATTACTCATTTATTTTTTGTCACTAGGACTCCCGTCGGGGTTTGTACAGTATTTACGGGTTAATTTACACGAATTCACAACTGTGTCCCAGAAAATGCATAAATTCATAAATGAGTTCTTTATACAACCTCTTTACTGATCCGCAACAAAGGTGACGTCGTTCTTGCTCACGTATTGGATTTTTTTTTATCTCTGAAAACATTGCAAATCATGTTTCTAAATAATTGTACAGCGCGCGAGGAGCTCAGCAAATTATAGCTAATTTTCTTCTGCACATTGTTCACCACGGATCTCAAAAATTGTTTGCCATTTGACGTTCCTTAGTATCCGCTGTGGGGGGTGAAGAAACGAAGGTTTATGAGGTTCGCGAACGCTATACAGCGAACTCATGGGTAACCATGACAGATTTCGGTGAGCGTGTCAAGCTAGGGTCGCAGATTACTTTACTCACGTCAGGCGGTGCTGACGAAGTATGGCTGTGCGCTTTGACGAGAGGGAAGAGCTGGGAACCTTCTAACGAGTGTTCGCTGTGCAGCGATCTCAACGAATAGAGCTCAATGTGAGGGTCAATCTGCGCTTAAATGAGGAATTTCATGAACAGAATTTCAGTTAACTTCTAGATACTTATTTATCTATCTATCTAAATACGAAATCTAGAGACGAAATATCTAGATACGACGAAAACAGCAGCGGATTAAAGTCCTGAAGTGTGCCGGTACTCTGCTCTGAATATTTGCGGCGGCAAATTTATCACTCCAGTTGACAGAGGTCTCTGTTTGAGGTCCGTAATGAGAGATAAGAACAGTGAGCGCCGTGATGGACGTCAATCGCGTTGGCGGAGAAAGTCTTGGGACTTGAGTTTTCTTTCATTCATGAATTTTCAATGTGTTTTTCTTTCGCCTGACTCCTTCTCAACAGAAGCTCAAGGAGCAAAGCGTGTTTGCGTATCGTCAAATTAATAATCGTGAAAAGATGCAGATAATGTAAACATTTTCGCTTTGCATACCAGCCCACTAATTCCGTTGGTATAAAAGTTCGCTGTGCAACTTGCGTGGAAGGCAGGAGGTAATACCGCTGGGCGCGAGCAGCACCTTTCACTGCTTGTTCCTCAACGCCGGCAGAAGGTGAGAGTACAATGGCTTCTTGTGGCAGCTAAAAAGTGTCATGATCTCGACTAGTAGAGGATTGCCATATAAACAATGCATGTAAGGGAACTTAGTGTTAAATGAATTACGAAATAAATTCATGTTTTTGAGTGTTTGTTATATCACAGAAGAAGATGAATATATCATCGTTAGCACTTGGTAACTATGAAGTGTGAAAAAGATGAATCGAAGTCATCATTTTAAGTGTAATTTGCAAGTTTTTACTTATTCCAAAGACGAATAATTAGAGTGTGAATTAAAATTTGGCAGAAGCTTGAAAATTGTTGAATAAGAAAGCCTGTAAGCAGAAACACAATCAACCCGTCGACAGGCGCAGAGTTTAAAAACAGGATTTGTCATGAGAGTGGATTTAAGGTCAAGATATTTTGAAATTATAAGATGTTTGTCTAGGTTTCATACTCCTAAATTTCAGAATCTCAGTTCATTATTGAAAGCAAGTTCTGATCTTTGCGTAAGCTTGTATCCGTCTTACTTAATCTTAGCCTGTTTGTCTTGAATTTTCCTACTCCATTTAAAATTTGTATTCGAATGTAGGACTTTCTATTCGTGTTCAAATTTCGAGTTCTTTTAATTTTAAGAAATTAAGATGCACAGAGTTTGAGGTACCCGTTGCATAAGATATGATTGCCGTTATCAGTACTACCGGCCTTCAAATTGGTCCTCGAGCTGACAGACAGAATGTTTTATTCCAATCAAGCCTGATACACAGCCATCTTGTGAATTGGTTTTTCAAATGCCTTATAACTCACACCAGGAAGCAATGACGGTTGCCCTCGGTCATTCCTGTACCCATTTCCGACACCTGGGTAGAATGGGGAATCGTGGGTGAGTTCTCCTTTTCCCATCAAGGAGAATCATCGGATGGCATTGCCGGGATTCGAACTGCCGACTCTTCCCATGAAGGGCGCGCGCTCTTAACCACTCGACCACGGTGGCCGCTGGCAATACGAATCTTTTCTAAGAGGGCATTGAAAGGAGAGCTAACTCTTTTTTTTACCATTTACTCTTCGCGCTTGTCCGTAACGCTGTAAAGAAACAGAAATAATCAGTAAATCAACATCGACAAAATGTGGCTTTAGAGAGATGGAGAGGGTGGCTACAAATAACTTGGCATTATTCACTTTCTTAATGACTTATGTCCATTTACTGAAACCGAAATTGATTTATCACGATCTATCTAAGAACTTTGTTGATATGAAATATGTAAGGCACCTAATTACATGACGCTACCTCACAAATTGGAGCGCTGGGATCAATAACAGTAAATTATGATCTCTGACACACAGAAAAAACTACTGGACTTTGACTGCTCTCGTTTCAGAGCCTAACACGCACAATCGTAAATGCATGAAACGCGCTCGCCTAGAGAACTCCAAGCAATTGGAAAAGACGAACATGACTCCAAAGGTATTTGTAAAAAGTAATCACCATAAGGACCCATATTTTACACATATGTAGAAGTTGAATGCCACGGTATGTGTGCTATCATAACTTTCATGTGTTAGGAGGTTGTCCTAACACATATTTGGCTCATGTCCGGATGTAACACATGCTTAGAACCTGAGTACATACACAGCTGCCGACAAACATGGCTAAGCAGCACATTGTTGACAACGCGTGAAACACTTCTCCGTGAGGTAAGATTAAAAAAAAAAGAATTAGGGTCTGCTAAGTCTCAATCAATAAGTGTATAGATACCAAGTTTATCCGAGGCGGTCTGCGTGAACAACTTCTAGTTAAGTACAAGACAAGTCAAAGTCTATCGAGGTCCGTAATTGGGCCACCATTCCGCACACTATACCTGAACAAGGACCGTTAAACACGAAATTTAATATACAAACACCAGAGTCTCACTCTACAAACAAAACTGGTGGTTAAATATTTCATTGCATCAACTCGAAGCCCGACTGCTAAGGACCGGTCACCTAGTGTTGGCTTGTGCAATGCAATCAGTCTGATAAAATGAATTCTGCCGCGAACGGAAGGTTCATTATGTTGCATCCACTCAACGTGTAGCTCTTGATAGAATAGTAAGAAAATGAATGCTAAACAGTTTATTTCCAATGAAGATGACACAAAAAATGCATCATTGCTTTTTTTAATATCTTAAAGGAAGGATCCTTAGTTAATACACACACAAGGGTAGCTCTCATTGGCTTACAGATCACATGACCTGCAGCGAGGGAGAACTCGGGTGGGATTGCAGGACATGGCGGCCGCTTCAGGTCATGCAACGGGTGCCCTGGGTGCCAAGCTGGCATTTAGGTTTCACTAACATAAAAATTAAATTTATAAATAACACACTAACAAAGCAGACAATATGGAGGCAATGATAATGATGCTCGCTCGTTGCATTTAAGAGTAGACAATTGTTTTGAGAATCGATACACTGATGAATTTAAACATTCTAGACTGATAATGATGCTCGCTTGTTGGCTTGTAAAAGTTGAAAATTGTCTTGAGATTCGATTCACGGAGGACAATAAACATATAAACATGCTAGACTGAGTATTGACAGTGACTCAGAACACGGTCGTCAATCCTGCTGATTTTTAGTGCACTTCACAGCAACGTCACACTGACGAGTGCACTGGGCCCTGGGCCTACACATGAGCCCTGGGCCTACACATGAGCCCTAGGCCTACACATGAGCCCTGGGCCTACACATGAGCCCTGGGCCTGCCAATGAGCCCTGGCCCTACACATGAGCCCTGGTCCTACACATGAGCCCTGGGCCTACACATGAGCTCTGGGCCTACACATGAGCCCTGGGCCTACACATGAGCCCTGGGCCTAGACATGAGCCCTGGGCCTACACATGAGCTCTTGGCCTACACATGAGCCCTGGGCCTACACATGAGCTCTGGGCCTACACATGAGCCCTGGGCCTACACATGAGCCCTGGGCCTACACATGAGCCCTGTGCGAGAAGGTAATTAAAGAATAGCGCTAAGACCCTCAATCAATGACACACTGATTTGGCCTACAATTTCAAAAACAATCTACAGTAGTTTCTTCTAGCACTCGCACTTGCTGGAAAGACAGCATTTATGGTTTTCCCTGCTGTTGTTCGACTGCTACCCTTGTGGAATTCACGCAACTAGCAATGATTCGCTAAATGAATTACTTTGAAACTTTTCTCTTCCATGGGCTATCCATACTTGTGACCGCAGCTTTCTAGTGAAGCCCTACAGTTAAAGCCTACATCTTGTGACTTGGGTCGTCTTCCGCTGCATAAAATAAAGAGTTTTTGCTCGAAAGAAAAAATACATCGCTTCAGGCATGCAGTGTCGTTTTCTTTGTAACTTATCAGTTCAACAACTTTTTAGATCCTGGAACATCAGCTATTCGGATGTAGACCTCACGTTTTAATTATTAATAGACCATGGAACAGTTTTTATCCCATGGAGACATGGTTGTAGAGCAATTTATGAGGACATCAAACGTGTTTGTAATTCTAAACATTTACTTGGTCGTTCAAAATCCGCCAATGCCGTAGAAAATGGGCTCACTCTGTAGTATAGAACGGAAAGAGTACTGAATATCACGCTCTCAGTGTGGTTAGTTCAAAGTATTGCTCACAACCCAAACAAACAGGTGATACCTAATTATAGATGTGTTTGAGGAGGTGGTTCTTTGTCAAATATGTCCGTGATTTTGAATTGTCTTTTCATGTATTCAAACTTCTTGCCTGCTGGCATATTTCAAACTCGCAGTTTTTATTTTTAAACTCGCCGCAGGCATATTTTATTTTAAACTCGCATATTTTAAACGGCATATTTTAAACTCGTCGCAGCATGCCGTTGCCGTGTGTTAGGCCCCGCGCCAGTATGGATATTCTCGCCTCTTTAGAAATAATGTTCGTCAAAATTTAATTCGAGTATCATAGATACTCGCCAAACCCCCTTGAATACGGCTTGTCCGAAATTCGAGAGAGCGACTGAATTCAACTGGTCCGCTCCCTGGAATTTCGAAACCTCCTTATCTGCAACAGACTGAGAGCGACTGAATTCAACTGGTCCGCTCCCTGGAATTTCGGAACCTCCTTATCTGCTACAGACTGAGAGCGACTAACGAAACGGTCCGCTCCTTGGAATTTCGGAACCACTATTGAAATCCTCAACAACTAATGTTATGTTCCTGCAAATAAACTCTGAAAATAAACCGAGTACTATATTCCCTGAGAAGAATACTGGCTCTCAAGCAGGACCAGCCTAAATACTTATCAATAGGGCCGAACAGGATTCGCGCACCTAATAATCTATCAACTGGCTCCCAAGAAGGACCAGCCTAAATACTTATCAATCGGGCCGAACAGGATTCGCGCACCTAATAATCTATCAACTGGCTCCCAAGAAGGACCAGCCTAAATAATTATCCATAGGGCCGAACAGGATTCGCGCACCTAATAATCTATCAACTGGCTCCCAAGAAGGACCAGCCTAAATAATTAGCAATAAGGCCGAACCGGATTCGCCCGCCGAAACAATCTATCAACTGGCTCCCAAGAAAGACCAGCTTAAATAAATATCGAACAATTGGCGCCCGAACAGGGACAGCCCACAAATCGAATAAGCATATTTATTTAACACCGTGGAAGAGTGTTGGGAAATAATTATTTTTGGGTGTGTCCATTTAGATGGGTATCTGAGAGCGTGTGGTGTATCTGATGCACAGAAAGCAATTTAAAGCACAAATAAATCATTCTCATGGTAGTTTTGCACCCTATATAGCACGTTCTTATTACAAACAATAAAATGCAAAATCCGCGCGGTTGCAATTTGAGAATAATTGTGGGACTCATTTTGACGAGTTATCTCAAAATATCAGTTATGTGCGACCAACGATTTTCATTTAGCTCATCTGCAAAAATGTCATTCGTATGATATATTTGGATTCTTTGTACGTTAATTTGCGAGTCGATCACACAAAGATTTTTAGGAAATTTGCCCCCTTATTTTCTTGTAAACTATTTGAAATTACTACTTGATGTAAAATGTCACCATCTCATGCGTTGTTATTCTAACTAGCTTTGGAATCTCTACACTGAGAAGTTTCACTAAACTTTTCACGTCCACTTTTTATGCGAGAGCTTCTCTCGTCAACGAAGTGTAAACTCTTATATTTTCAACTGCACGTTCTCAGCTTAGCAAAGTGTGTTATCGAGTATTTGCCTCGTTTAATATTACGCTTTCGTCTCTTTCCTATAACTTTAGATTTAGGAAAAAAGACTCCTCACACAACCGATACTCTGTTGCAGATGGCGAAGGACAGACGAAGAAGGTCAGGTGCGACCGTTGTTAAGGGTTTCTGGCAGAGCGTCGGGATCTCTCGAGTGCTCCTGGTGCTGGCATCGATGTTATGTTTCTGTCTGTGCGTGCATTACTGGAAGTCATACAGCGAAGCTTACGTTATTATAAAAGTTTACAATGAGAAGACAAAACATGGAGCCTTTCCAGAAATTCAAATCTGCCCATTATCGCCTCTAAATCCGGTTAAACTTGCCCTTGCTGGGAAATATTTTCCTCTCCATTTAATCAGTCAAAAAGCCTACGGTGCCAAGGAGCTCCCTGTGATAGAAAGACATGCTGCGGCAGCGAACACGCCTTTGAAGGAATTGCTCTCAATTGCAGAATGGGAACTGTCCGATTTAATTGAAGAACTTAGAATTGATGGGCAGGCTGTTAGCCTAACCTCAAAAAAAATATATATTAAAAAATCTTACAGTGGTTTGGGTTTATGCTTCTCACTCGGACGTTTTTATGTTATGAATCATTCCTTACCAATTGAATTAAAATTTCGAGTCCCTTCTGCCCACAAAAATGAAAATGAGACTTGGAATTTGAACAAGTTTCAATTGGAGGACATGGAATCAGCTAGAGAAGATGAACTGAAGTTAATTCGAAATGTTCCCATTGTTCTGGATTCAACTTCTTGGTATTATTATGATTACATTTTTGATAGAACCGATTCTCAATTATTGTTTATAGAGGAGCTGACATACCTAAATCCGATCGTGAACCTCACCCACTACAGGGTCGATCTCTTGGGCGAGAAGAGTAAGGGAGAACGAATCGGTGCCTGCCACCGAAGAATTAACGAAAAGAACTTAAGTCCACAATGCTTGTTAATGAATGAACAAAATTTACACATGCCTCTTATAACCATTTGCACCTCTATTCTATATCGATCAAGTCCAATATTAGCAGGTTTGTTAGAGTGCGTTGCAAAGACGACAGAAAACTACTGGAGGGTAAAGACAGGGAGAAAACCGTGCAACAGCTCTTGCGATACCCTCAAACTTCAGCTGACGAGTCCTGAAATCAGAGTGTTTAAACAAATTAAATCCTACACTTTTTCAAAGTTTGTACTTGACATAGGTAACATATTAGGCTTAGTATTAGGAATAAACTTATTATCATTAGTATCATTGAAGTTTCCAAAAAAGTTAAAAATTGCTTGTCAAAACGATTTTTTGCTGAAAAAGTTGCTAGGCAAGGTAAAAACTGGTGCCTCACTAACGGCCCTGGTCAAGTTATGCTATAAGCTGTTTGTATGTGAAGTTTTCTTTCTTCATGCGTTAACTTTACTCCTAGATTTCTTTTCCCAGACCCCGGAGATAGGCGTTTCCTATTACACTGAAAGAGGCTCAGCAAAATGTCATGCTGCAAATAATGTATCCGATCAGGAAGAGCTAACCCCTTGGCTCGCAGCGGTGACCGCATCGTACGCTTTTCACTGCAGGCTTACGAGCAAGTCCGCAGTCGTACAATGCGTGCTCGATGAGTTCGGTCAACACAGTCCGTACTTCTTGGGTTTGCCGGAGTGCAACACTCAGTCAGTGCGACCATTGTCCGTCAACCACATCCTTCACGTGGACGCACTTACTGCTGTTCAAAACTTCAATTCAAATGAAACCTTAAGCCGGTGTAAAATGACTTCAAAGACTTCCAACTTTCTGATGCGACACGACAACCAAACTCTAAGTAGAGGATGTATGGTTCCTAGCACATCTGTTTATTGGAGCACCACTGGAGTTCTTTTCTCCTGTTACATGAGCGGACTGTTGGGTTTTTATTTCGGTGTTTCTTTCTTGGGAGTTTGGAGTGCAGTGAACACAGGGATACTTGCTACATTCGATAATATTTTAATTTCGGTTTGCAGTACTTGTAACAAATTTAAGGTATGTTTTCTTGGCTTGTGTGCATTAGCGATTGGTGCGTTCATTGGTTTACAAATTAGGCATAATGTTATTTCTCATCCGACATTTGCCAAGAATTTGAAGTTTGGAGGATCTGCTGCTGAAATTCCGCTTTCTATTTCGGTGTGCCCGTATCCTCAATACGAACTCAGCTGTTCGAACACCAAAAACGATTCTGTTGATGATGTGGGTTGCGCGCCCTCCTCAAACGCCTGCTGTGAAGAGAACCTTGTGCTTAAATATTCAATCAACGATCTCTTCCATTGTAGTCACTCTCAGTTTGACTTCTCTACCAAATTGAGCTTGGGACTGCAAGGTTGGTGTGTAACATGTGAGGGGATAATCGGAGGTAACATTTATGGTTTTGGCTCTGAGTTTGGTGGAATTAACCAAACTAAACCTTTCCCAAAGGAGTATCAACCGAACAACCTCACCTTTGTTGTCAACAAAGCTGGAGAACCCGTAGCGTGGGATGGCCAAATTGATTTTAAGATTGCAACCAAGTCTAACAAGTTGATTGAGATTGAACGCCCAACAGAATATTCGGGTTTCGGATTTCACCCCTCGG
>JACJUY010004687.1:52856-64601 GCA_014220935.1 Platorchestia sp. MABIK
TCGCCAGTTCAGTTAACTAGTACAGCTAGATTTAACCGTGACAAAACTCGCCAGTTCAGTTAACTAGTACACCTACATTTACAGTGAGTCAAATATACCCTGCGCTCTGGTGCGGTTGTCTGCTGGAACCGTTGGTGACAATCTACATGATGACTAGACTAACTTCACATAATGACTGGTAATTCAATAAATATGTGTATGTGACGACTGCGTGTGAGGTTGCAGTGACTCAAATGAACTTATTTCAAGAGTAATTTTATTTCTCATTTTATAAGAGAGAGCGCTCGAAATGAGACTCAGAGATCTTCCATCATACTCTACAAGTGAATTAAAATAAGTTATCAAAGTACACCTCTTTAAGCAAGCGTATTAAAATCTAGCAAGTCACACTTTTTCCCTTGATATTCACTTGGCAAAATGTATTACGAGAAGCGTCCCAAATAACTCACCAAATGTGTGCTCGAGACTGGCAGCCGCGGAAGAGCAGCGGCTCATAGAAATCTTCTGAAATACCAGAGAGGCAAATTATCATCCTACAAATTGCAGGCACAGTAAACATCAAGCCAAAAGTTAGGAAATTCTTCCGGTAATTTAGGCCCAGCAATTAGTTTCCTCTCGCAGCCAGGTCGAATTTTGGGGCGGGATGTGGAATATTTTGATTCGAAGTTTGGCTTGAGAAAAATTAGCGGCCAAACCGCCTTTGATTTCCGTCGCTAACTCGCCTGTAGAGAGGCTGAAGAGGCGCTAATGGGTGGGGCTGGCGGTGAGGTCTGCTTGCGGTAGACGATGTATTGAGGGGGTCTTTAGTTTGTTCTGAAATTTTAATGTATTCAAGACTGACACCTATGTAGAACCCAACCAACAAATGCCAACCTAAAAATACCAACCATTCCTTCTAAGTGAAATATTGATTTTTTTTAAGCAGAATGGTACCCATAAGTAAATCAGGAAATGCAGAACGATTTTTCATCCGTATTTTTATAAAACAATAAAATTTAAAAACAGAACCAGTAACAGACGACAACCCAACTAAATATCAAGTAATAAGATTTGCTAACTTTTATTTGTAAAGTTAACATATTTCTTCTTGATTTCCCAAAAAATGTTTGCGTTTCTTAACATAGAATATAAATACGTTTTCACTGTTTTAATTTCAGTTGTTTTATGCATTGACCCGCAAATTATAATTTCAGATATCAAGGTATTTTCGCTATTTTTTGTTAAGACTTTTTTATAACTAGAAATTTGTGTGAAGTAAAGTGTTCACTCACAACGCGCGGATCAACTTCTGGAAAGTAGACTCATATTCTTTTGACTTCATTTCTTTCATGTTTGTTACTAAGTCAGGAGTATTTTTTGTCCCTCTTCATTTATAGGCCGAACTAGTTCCTACATTTTCATTTTTAATCCAGGAAATGTTACTGAACACAGAAGACACGCGACGCTAAGGCTCCCTCGACACAAAATGCAGGAGGCTGACAGGCGAGAAACTCAGCTCTCGTACCCTGCATCCAAATTTGCTCCTGACAAAATAAAAATTCGGTGATGCGACCTGCATGTGACTTTCTAAAAATTCTTCGCGAGCTATGCTCAGCGAGCATGTCAGAGAAGCTCGTGTTTGCAATGCTCCAGAAGCATTCGGGCACAAATGTTGTAGGTTACACCTTAATGCATCATTTTCTCCTCTTTGGGCTCAGGTCCCACCCGCCTGAGTGGCAAGATTCTCACGTGTAGTCAAGAAATTTAAACTTCAACGGAGTACAACCAAAGAAATAAATGGTTACGTCCAAAAAAACACACCGAGGTTCAACTGGATGGGTTCTTTAACAAAAAACACACATTTAACTACTCTGTAGATACCTCTGGAAAAATCAGCATTGATTCGATTAAATACAGAATTAAAGGCCACATTCTCAACATATATGAGCAGCAGTAACTTGAGTGTGTCGTATGGTCACCACAGGCCTTAACAAGGGTCCTTAACGTCGCGAGCCTTAGCCTTGACTGGCCTCGTAACGAGGTCTTGACTGGCCTGGTATTTTACTACGTAACAACAACCGAATTACCACGGCTCGATCCTTCAAATTTACCCTTATTTCATTCATGGAATACGAATTCAGTGTGTTTTTTGCCGCAGCGACAGCTGAGTATTATCGCGTGCACTTTACTCAACAAATATGTTTCTTATACGCCACGTCATTCAATTGCCACAAATTACTATTCAGCTCTGCATGACGCACGCAAGCTGCGAGCTGAAAATGGCCTCTTGTTTCCCGTCAAGCGAGACTGGGCCTCAGTGCTGCTCCCTGCACTCACTCTCAGCCCCAGCTGGCTTCAGGTCTTCTGTGTTGTGTTGCGTCACGAGCAGTGTGACACAAACGACTTTTGAGCAACATTACTAGTGGAGACTTAACATTTGGTTGCTATCATTTAACTCGAATTTACCGGACAGCACTATATTGCATGAAAAAAGCTTACATTAAAATTGAGAGTAAAGCTTGCGCATTTAAAATCTCTTCCCCGATAAGCTTGACATCATTGGTTCGCAATATTTGAGATTAAACAGCCTATTTAGAAGTAAGATCGTAGCCTCGTACAAGTTAGTTCGAGCTCTGTGGTTTGCTGCACGTCAAGAGCGCAGCTCGGACGGACGCGCTGCGGTGCAGCCATGACACTGCAGGATTTTGACCCATTCAGAAATCTCGAGAACGCCATTGCATTTTGTGCCTGCAACTTTTACAGCTGCCGAGAGTTTATTAAAGATCTGCCTACCATCCCGTGGTGCAATAAACGTCTCACATCGTCGCAATGCGCCCACTCTCCTCCCGCCATGTTTGCATTGCGCTTCGTTTTCAAATTTTTGGGAGCTGTGAAATTCCGCGGCTCGAGCTTTCTTTTCTGCATTGTTGTTGCGAGTAAGTAGTTCAATGGTCCAGGGATGGGGCTTTTGTCCTGCTATTATGAGCCCCTGTGGGAGATTTGCGAGGCATCTTTTCAGTTCTGTGCTTCCAAGGCAGAAAATTTGGGAAACGCCGGAATAACGTTCTTGAACATTGTACCTTTTGACGGAATAGATCGTTGGTGAAGTTCTTCGAATTTAACTCAGTGTATGAAAAACAATCGGAGAGAATGTGTCTCGAAGTTCGTTATATTTTGTATCTCAAAGAGAAGCTATGTTGATGGCTCATTAAATAGTCTAACTCAGCGGTAAAAAATTGACACCATTCTGGGTAAAGTAATTATACGAAGGAAACGTTTTTCTCACTCATTTTGTATGAGTATTTATGGCAGTTTTCGCCTAGTCAAAGCTTTATTTAAATCCTCTTGATCATATTTCCTGTTATTCGACGGAGACTTTCATTTTCGCCTACGTTCAAATTCTAACTAGAAGATAATTCCCTTCTCTGACGTCTATTTAAAGCCCATCACATCGAGAGCAAGCTCCTCCCAAAAGAAAGTGCAAATTTTGAGTCTTGATATGCTTTTAAGTCGCTCAGAAGTCCACTGAATGATCAAATACTTTAGCATAATTTGAGTCATGAAACGAGTTGGGTGCTCGCTTACACTACCTCCGTCACTCAGTAGCCGAGAACATTTGCGCTCTGATCGAGCTGATAAAGTGAGGAATCTTGCCGCAGTTCTGACCGAAATTCAATAAGCTTGTGGCCTGCTGCTGTGCAGCTGTAATGCGTCGTCCCGGCAGCCGAGCCGAAGTGTTCTCGCGTCTCACAGCCGAGGTATGACACATGTCGGATTTCTTCCGTGGATCTTTCTTCTGAATTCACACCAACGCTGAAGTTAGCCGTTCTTTGCAGGAAAATTAGAAATGATATTGGACGTGAAACTT
Organism: Platorchestia sp. MABIK; assembly: GCA_014220935.1. Taxonomy (NCBI): domain Eukaryota; kingdom Metazoa; phylum Arthropoda; class Malacostraca; order Amphipoda; family Talitridae; genus Platorchestia; species Platorchestia sp. MABIK. The sequence goes on from JACJUY010004687.1 coordinate 56,704, forward strand.
TCAATAACATTAACTTTGAATATGTGAAATGTATATTCGTTGAGCCCGTTCCCATTTCATTACGAATGCTTCCTTTCTTTTCAGCTTGCGAATTAATTCAAATCAAGATTCGAACATTATGAAAATCCTGTTCATGTTGGACGCGGTCTGGAAATTAATCTTGACAGCGATGCTCGTAACGCGAACGAAAGTAAATAACGAAGGTAAATTGGATGATGTGAAAACTTGACGCTCCCACAGTGACGGTAAGCAGCTATGGACAGTTGTAAGTCCCCGACGCAGAACACTGATTGTGCTGCCGCTTACCAGAATATTTCCTTCCAGACAAGTAAACAATCTTAATGTGCATTAGCTTTTTGAACCAATTGTTTTGTGAAGAATTTGGAAATAGCCTCTATGCCTTCAATGATAATACGTGCGCTGTGATTGTCATGATGACTCTTTAAATCTTTTAAATGAAATATGTGTTTCGAAGCTTAAAAAGGATGTCAAGGCCTTCGATGATACTACGCCCGCTGTAATTTTCATAACTCTTTAAATGTTTAAAATGATGATATGTCGAGGAACTTCTCGTTTACTAGCGATCTGCTAATCATTTAGCTCGTTGGAAATTTATTCAACTAATTCCTGTTTATTTTTATCTCAGTTTCAAACATCACAAAAAGTTGATGGCTGCGCCTCACCACACTTTCCCCTCCCCACAGCACCACACCGTGCGTAATTCAATCGTCACAGCCGCAAATATTCGCTATTTTATGTATTTTGATGGGCATCACTCATGAATTGAATAGACATTTTCTACATGCCCCTTCAATGTAGTTCGACGAAAACATGAATTATGAAAAACTTTCGAAAGTTACCGTATATGTTTCCTTAACTCTGAAAAACGCAATTTAAGTGTTGAAAATTAGAATTCCTTGGAAATTAAAATGAGTTTTAGTTATCAAAAGTCTTCTTCCTTACGATCCATGTATGCTAAGCAGAATCTTGAAGAACAAACGGGTTTTGAACGGAATGTGAACTGATACCTCGCAGAGATACCAATGACGTTTGACGAGGCAAGGAATAAATTTTGCGTTTTTTGAAATGTTCTGCCGCTGTAGTTGGTGTGCATGAGCTCTGTCCTTATCCTAAAGACGAGCTGTTCAGGAGGCTTGGGTAAGTTGATTACTGACCTCACCTGAAGCTCGCATTGCCTCAAACTTATACATGAAATACTTGCCTCAGCAGAAAATGCATGCGATAGTCATGTAATTTTTTCTCTCTTTTTAGAAGCATTGCACGTATAAACAAAAAAATGATAAACATCAGAGGCAAAGACACAACAAATCAGCGTACACGAATGAGCTCGCCTTATCGTAAGTGCGATCTATCGACCGCTTGTTGGTTGTCGCCTTCCTATATGTTTTTGTTACGTTGAAAAGGAGTAATAATTACCTTCCTATATGTTGTGAACCTTCCCATATGTTGGCCACGTTGAAAAGAAGCAATAATATCCTTGCTTTATGTTGATGTTACATTAAAATGAAGTAACAATTTTTATAATTCTCACTCTCCACGATCGTGCCTTACACATTTCTCTTCCCCTGTGCAGAAAATTTTTGTTGCGCTCCTGCTAATAACATGTTTGCAAAGTTGTTTTCACTAAGGCTGTCCCAACTTTTCACTCTGCGAGTCACTTTGAATATTACTGAAATCCCGGAAAATAATCGTTTTGCTTAAAGGTCAAGGGCTCAAAAAGTTTCGTCGACATGGGAGTCTGCGCTTGAAGCCAAAATTTTGCATTTGGCTCACTTTTTTCTAGGCAATCAACACGGAGGCTAAGCCTTGGTCACCGAAGTGATGCATAAAAAATTATCATTTTTGGATCCTATGTTATTTTGTGTGTATAAAAAATAACTTTGTTGTTAGATGTCCGAGTGTAGAATGAGCTCGGGACGAATCATTCAGAAAAACATAAAATCAAAAGCTTATGACACTCCGTCAATCTTTCAGTTAAATGCCATCGATTTAAAACTCAACTTATAAAAGTAAGCTCCAATTATCACAAGTTATTTGCATTTCGAATCGAACTACTCATTAGTCGAATAGCAAGGATTATTTTCTGCCCATATTTGTAGAGGTGCGCGTAAAATGAAGTCATATTACTAGGGAACCATGAGATAATTGGAAGAAAAATCTTCTCTTAACTGTTCAGGTGAAGTTTCTATGCTCAGCAACCACAATTATTTCATGATAGTTTGACATCTATTAGTGACAACTTATTTTTTCGTCAGTCGGAATCTCTCTTTTGCAATAAATTCGACTCATATCTATTACATCAAATTAAATGGATGAACTTCCTAGAATGATTTTTAAATTTCTCACGAATGCATTTGAGGCTGAGTGCATTACACAGAATATAACACCACTGTTCCTCCGAGCCCACGTATCGCTGTCCATCTTCATTCAGAGAAAAAATCTAGCGTCGACACAGTCTGCGCTTTCATGCGGCGGTTACAAAGAGGATATAATTTCCGTTGCAGTTTTGGCTTCATGTTAGAAACTCTCGCTCAGTTCAGTGGATGCAAGTAAGGTGCTTTTTGAAACTCCACAGAGGGACGAGTGGCAGTGTTTAAATTTGAACAAATTACTTCCAAAACTGACAAAACCGAAACAGAATTAATTTCCTTTGAAATTATCATGAAGTTCAAGCGTTTCGATGGTTTACTTTGTTAGTTACTGGTAAATTTGCATGAAAAAGGTTGACATTTTCGTTTTTTATTATCAAATACGTCTTTGCTTGTAAAAATGTTCGAAATACTTCCAAGAAATACTTTCATAGCACGCTATATATGCTGTTTCGTTACACTTCATCAGACAAAACTAAAAACAATCTCATCAAATTCATAAAGAAATTAGATTTACTATAAGTGAAATGAGTTCGAGAAATCATAAACGTTCGATGACATTAAACAATATTTTCAAATTGGTCAAGTTGCCACTGCATGTGAAACGAATAAAGAGTTCGAGAAGTTGTCAATAGTACGTTTTGAGTCTCACCACCACAGGAAAAGCACTTCTTCCAAACAGATGTAGACTTAATTTCCCTCTGCAATGAAACTGAACACGTGGACATTAAATCGATTAAACTTCTACTATCAAGCCATACCTTCACATTCTTATGAGTAAGTTACACGTTATAAAATTGTAACATAAGCCAGTCTCCATTATTCGCTAATATCATGAGGAGTAAAATAATTTAAGAATAACTCACGAGAGGCCGAAATTTGTGGCCCATACCAGTCGATCACGGGGGCGCCCTGCAATCATTTAGATGAAATAATAAGAATGTGACGATGAAAATAATGATCTAGGTAACGGAATGAAACAAATTTGTTTATGAAGAATTTTGATGATTATAAAGAATGAATTTTGATTACGAAGAAAAAAGTAAATTGTTTCATGAAGAGTTTCGATGATTATGAAGAACGAATTTTGATTATGATGAATGAAACCAATTGTTTAATGAAGAATTATGATGACTGTTGCAGTGCAGATATGCGAATAAAAGGGGGCTCACATCAAGACTTGCCATCGCTCCGTGCTGCCGCTGCGCGAGTCAGAGCAGATCAAAGGGCGACCTCAGCTGCGGTGCGCGCCAATAGCATGTATCTGTGCTCTGCAGCTCACGCCGTTCCGCTCTCACACGCTAATGAACTCCCGCATGGAATAGAGTGAGAGCTTCCAAATTGGAATTTGGCGCGATGTATTCGTGGAAAATTCATTAGTAGCACATGACATTTTATAGATCAAGCCTAAAGCCAATGTTAGAATTTTTTCACTTATCACTGGAATTTTGCATTATATATATATATCCTTGTAAAATCTGACAGTAAGACACAACATTTTATAGGTAAACCCTGCGATCAAATTTTTTATTCGGCCACCGAAATTTGCAAGAGTTGATTTCAGTTCGACCATAATATTCTTGTATGGTAATGTTAGACTCACAAATAGGTCTACCAAAGTTACTATTGATTCACTCGTGTATATATATATGTATGTATAAATAGCTTCATAAGCAAACTTGGAAGTTGGTTCCTTCATGAATTGCAGTCAGGCTTCTAGTTTATGAAAACTTGTATTTTGCGATGCAGGAAACGTTTTTCGGAAAAAATTTCTTCAATAGAGTCAGAGAAACCTTCTCTCAGGGATTGTGTGCGATCTGAGTTTTTTTCAAGAGCGTTGTAGATTTTCACACAGCTGCAGTAGTTGTTGTTGTTCCTGCAGTTATTGTTGCTGTTGTTGTTGTAGTTGCTGTTGTTGCTGCTGCTGCTGCTACTGTTGCTGCTGCTGTTTTTGCTGCTGCTGTTGTTGCAGCGCAAGAAGCAGGACGCAGCAAAGCAACGGAGCGCTGCCTGCTGCAAGGTCTACCTGCAATACAAACGTCAGTAAAAGTCAAGGCATTTCACTCGAGCGAGTTTGAGTGAAGGAGAGTTGAAATTAAATGCAGATTTCATTCAACAATGCTTTAAGAGAATTTTCGGAATGGCGTATAATTTAAACTAAATTTTGAATTAAATCATTCCGCAATGAAAACGAAAGAACAAAGCAAAACACAATGGTCATTTGTCTGATTTTCTCCACAAAACCTTAATTCTAAACATTTTGAACGCGCACCATCTTCAGAGCACGAACTTTTGGAAAAACATGTGAAAAGTATCTGTTATCGTGTAAATATTATTAAAAATATCTTAAATGCGGTTCGCTATTTACTAGAGCAAGTGATATGAACTAGCACTGGAATTGAAGAACGTTTCGAACTTCAAATCGTGGAAGGACTCAAAAATTTGCACATTGGTGTGTAATTGCGCTTCTCTTGAATAAGAAAACTTTATTTGACACGGGGTTGGGACAATGATCAAAGGCCCTTCGACTGCAGAAACTGGAAGTTTTTTTAAAAGTCAAGCAGTTCTAAGGTTCCTAGAAAAGTACAAACACTAGCGCGAAAAGTATGGGCAACACACCCAGTGTACTCTGATGTAAAACGTGTTCAGCGAAACTTGTAAAGAAGGACAACTTGTTTCGTTGCTCGGAAATTAACTTTAAAAATGGGAAAAGGGAAATTTTAAAGTTATGCACTGCTACAATTTCGAAATTTATGTCAATGAAGTATCTTGAAGAAACTCCGGTGTTTTGTTCTGAAACATCTCCGACCGTGCGGCATCCTAAGGAAGACATTCGTATGCTGAACTGCGGGCGGCGCCAGCGGTGATATGTTGCTCTGCAGATATGTTGCCATAAAATCTGTCAAGCAGACCGTGTTTTGGAATCTACAAAATTTGCACTGAAGCCTTTATCCATGATAAAAAATCGTAAAAATTGACTCATCACCCAGAAAATTCCCACTGAAGTCTTTATCCTGGACAAAACATCGTAAAACTTCTAACTCATCTCACGAAGAAACACTAACACAAACATAAAGTATTACACAGTATCATTGTTACTCGTAAAAGACTGTGGATAAAACCTGAAAAAGCTCTGGCCAAGCCCCAAAGAACTACTTTATCTACAAACGAAGCAATTCAATATACCCCAAGCTGTAGGAATTGAGCAGCAAGAAAACGAACTTTAATGAATGTCGTTCATTTTCATTGTAAATATCATGAAGTTATGTTGAGTATTCAAATAAGTATTCCACGGATGTTTTTTCATTTAAAGTTTTGGGCTAGAATATTCCCAATTAAAATAAACATGCTAGCACAAAATTTGTTAAAAAAATAGAATAAGAGAGCAAAATTGCAGATGATGTCCAAATGGCGTAATTATATTCAAGAAAAAACACGCCATTTCAAGAACCGATTCAACGCAATCACAAGCGAATGTTAACAGCGGTCATCGGTAATTTACGCTATTTATAATCAATTGCATATCTCTCAGTCATAGCAAATGAGAAAAGAGACAATTTGATTAGGAGGTCAAAATATGTTTATTATAGATAGTACTTAAAAGCTGCCTATGCATATTAGAAATTAGAGTCCTCAAATGAATGCAAACTATCAATTGAGTGACACGCCAGCAATTCATTCATTCTGTAGGCCTTTCGACGTAGCCGAGAGGCTCTTTGTGATGAACAGCTGCTGCCAGTTGCTGTGAATGCTGACGATCATGTTGCAGGGAGGTAGTGAAGTGTACCTTAAGAACAGGGAAATATTTCCGTCATGTTGCACTGATACGACGGTGTGAGATATTTTAAAATCTGGTTTCTGAAAACGCTAACTTGCTGCGTCATGTTGAGCCACTGCCTCCAATGCTGCCATTTGGCCATTGCCAAATTCATGCGGCCTGGATCAGCTGGAGGAAACGAAAACTTCATGTCCTTATTCCATTTCCATTCTCTGATAATACGAGATCTCTGATTTTGCCTCTGATTATACGAATCGTAAAAGGCAAAATTACTTATGAGCCATTTTTCGAACGCGACTATAGGTCTACCGTGTTAAATTGCAATCGAAAATTTATTCGGAAAACTTGCATTGTTTTTCTGATTTCTTGCGTGCCACACCTGGCGGTAACTGATGTGTCTATTGTGCAAATAATAGAACTTAATTGTTTGCTTTCACATTGCAATCGAAGTGATGGAGAATTAAATCCCAGCAAGCTTGCAGTTTTGAAGATTTTTTTTGTGTTGTACCTAATGAATTTTGATGTATGACAATTCTGCCATGTCTTTTAATTTGCTCACTCGTGTGATCAGAAGAACTGATATTTCAGTACTTGAAAGATCATCGCGAACACTGTGAACATGATTTTCCAACTACGTTTCAAATAGCTACAATGGAGGCAGTGACAGAAAGAGAGCGACAGGAGAGGAAGAGATTGGGCGAGAGGGAGAGAAGGAGAGTGAGAGGGGGAGAGTGATAGAGAGAGGGAGAGAGTGAGAGGGAGAGAGAGAGAGAACATTGGCCCAGCAGTTCTCTTCAGTGAGAGTAGTAAGTTTGCAAGCCTTGGATTAGCGAGCAAAGTTTCAATGTTGCATGCAATGCACATACACACATAGCAAGCTCGCAGAAGGGGAGCTGGACTGCCTGCTATATTTCCACCAATCTCATATGTCTTCACGGCCGAATATGCAGCGTGATCTTATCGATATTGGCTTGTGTTGAAGGGGTGATGTCTATTAGATCATCTGTCAGCGCACAGCGTGCGTGACAGCGCTGGTGACGGTAGCTGCGCACGTGTATGATACGTACTCTTACTAGCAATAGAGTATCGGTCGCATCACTCACTGAGAAACGTATAATATGTATGTATGTTAAAAATTTGTGAATAATAATTCTCTTTCCAATTTTCAAATTCACCACGCATCATTAAATGTAACACAATTGAAGGAGTTGAACCGAAACCGTAATTCCATCACACTTTCTCAATAAGACTGGAAGTTGGGGGCCAATAACTTAGCATCGAAGAGAATTAAGTGCATTTAGTTTCGAAATCAATTTACTAATCGAATCAATTCACAGCAGCGGGATGCTGGGGAAGTTTGGGCGGAACTCACGGCGAGATGAGCCCTTGTATGCAACGTCGGCAGCGCTTGAGACGCTTCAAATTTGCCCGGAACTTATCGCATAGCTCGTGCTCAGCTTGGCTGCATCGAACCTAATGAATGAAAGTTAGCGACGTCAGTGCTTAGTTCATGCGTCATATTTGCTGGCATACTTGTATGGTTATAACTCATGTACGTCATGTAACAGGGTTTGGCAAACTGCAATCTATAATCAAGTCGAAATGCGAGCATGTCTTTAACAGCGATGTTGAAATAGAATAACGTACGCATTAGACATGCACTTACTACACCTTTTTAGCTTCAAATTAAAATATGTGAAGTTCAATTTAAAATTTGTAAAGTTCAATTT